>CM022884.1:16108750-16136707 GCA_012654025.1 Pachypsylla venusta
GCCCATCCTTGACAATAGTAATGCCATAGGATCACTCCTTCCTTACCCTTTTATTTCGTTGGTTAATATGTACCATACAATACCTATTCACAACACTGATGATGCATAGAAATGTCAATCAGATTTTTATATTCAATTGTATTGTTCTAGCTTGATATGAGATGCAAGGCGTGTCTTGAACAGACATTAAATACAAGTAACAGTTTAATTTATTTCCAATCAATTTTTGCCAACAAATTATTTTAATTCAAATAGGTTACACCTAGTCAACACAATACCTAGATATAAATAACACATTCGTCTCTCAATTTACAGTATCATTCAAAAGTTACAGTATCTGGGGCCTATGGCACGTTGAATACACGAGTTCCTGTAAGATCACTGAAGCTAAGCAACGTTCGCCGAGGTTTTACTCATTGGGTGACTACGTAAGTTCATGGTGTTGGTTATTCCCGGCTCAACTCAGGCTGGGTGAGGTCAATGTGGGTAGCCGGTTTGTAAGTTTCCAGCGAATGGAGTGTAAAATCCGCATCTCAAATTAGCAATAGATGTTAAAAAAAAAAAAAAAAAATCAAAGAAAGAAAAACCTTTAGAACACTTGGTAGAACTATCCAATACAAGAAATGAAAATGATAAAAAACACTTGACTTCATGTTCTACAATTTTAATACATACCTAATTTATTCGATACGCGTATTTCGGTAATTAAGAATCTTTTCAAGAAAAAATGCATTCTTCAAGGTAATGGAGTAAAATTCAAAATACGCGTATCGAATAATCTATTAAAACTGCAGAACATAGAGTCAAGTGTTTCTAATCATTTTCATTTCTTGCAAAAAAAAAAAGTTACAATATATTAATAGAAAAAGAAAATGGGAGAGAAATTTTAACTGATGTTCATGCAAGGAATTCCTTAGGAATTCTTTTCCAGCGAACCCTTTAAATTCATAAGGACTATTTTATTAATGGCTGTAGTCATTCAAGAGATCTTTTTTTTTTTTATGCCGGTAAATATATCTGACCCACATATGTTTTGCAATATCTGTAACAGATGTAGCCACCGAAATGAGCAAGCAAGCTTCATTAGGTGACGGTCCTAAGCCCTTGCAAATACAGAAGGTTTGGTGTTAGGAAGGGCATCCAGTCTTTAAAAAACTTTACTTCAAACCAATGATGATAGGTCATCAGCGAAATGCGAGTTTCTATGCTGTTTCTATCGATACTGTGGGAAGCAAGCGAGGTTTACCGTGCCAGGAAAGGTTTGTAAATAACCAAAGGTTGTGGCATGGTAGAATTAAGAGAAGCAACGCCGACCCTAAATAGATTTGGGAAAGGGTGAAGTTAAAGAAGAAGTTATGTCAAAGAGATGATAGGAGTATGTTGCTAAGAACTACTTCAATGTACTCAATAATAGGAAATATCCACAATGTACAAAGAAGTTTTTTTTTTTTATATAATTTTAAAGCGCAGACAATTTTGCTAACGGTTCAAAGGACCAAGAGGATTTTTTGGCAAACCCGATTGACATGAGCTAGTTAAGAAAGATTTGAATAAAAACTGAAGTTTTTTTAAAATCTTTGATTACAATTAAATTAAAGAT
Source organism: Pachypsylla venusta (assembly GCA_012654025.1). Taxonomy (NCBI): domain Eukaryota; kingdom Metazoa; phylum Arthropoda; class Insecta; order Hemiptera; family Aphalaridae; genus Pachypsylla; species Pachypsylla venusta. Next base: position 16,110,351 of record CM022884.1, read on the forward strand.
TATGTTCGTGATATCGGGATAAATCTAACACGAAAACTCTGCCAGTATAGCGCATGGGCATGGGTTTATTATTTAACTCTTTTTACCCCCCCCCCCCCCCCCNTTCCCCCCCCCCCCCCCACCAATATGATATTTTACGTTTCAAGGTAAAATATCAAAAAGAAATAGGACGGGACCCCATAGCTTTTGAATTCCATTGGCATACCTACCTTGAAACATAAACTAACATTTTGAAATTCATCTTTCAATAGTATTCAGACTATCATCGTCAGACCAAGGTGTTATCTATTCGATATTTTTGAAATGATTTCAAAATACCAAGGGGTACAATGTTAGGTCGCCTGTACGTGGTGTATGGTAAAATAAACAAACATATCAGGCAACCAGACAATCATTAGGTGATTTTTTTTATCATGTCCACTTGAAAAAATCAGAAGTACCTACGTAAGCCCAGATAAAAACACATACAAAAAAAAAAAAAGCACGGCAAATGGGAGAGTTTATATGGGGGTTTACTTAGTCCATTCTAAAACAATCGTTTTACTATGTGTGTGGACCATAAAAAAATCGCCCCTTGATCTCCTGGTCCACTGCACATCATTCTCAGTTCATATTATATTTTTGAGTATTTCTTAGTCTCTTTGATGTATAGTAAAAAGACATACGCTATATAAATACCAAGGCGTCAACATCTTGGCCTGACGATGATATCCTGTGTGCTATTGAAAGCTGAACAAATTTATATCGTTTCAATGTAAAATTTTAAATCGAATCGACATTGTCTTTTTTTTCGAATATTTATTTTATAATAATTTTGATTCTTGTATTTATTTATTTATTTTATATAAAGTAACAAATTTTGGGGGAGGATATATAATATTATTTTATTCCAAAGGTTCATTTATTATTATCAGTTTCTACTCAAACTTAATTACAAAATAGATATCTTTTGTTTTCACCCAATAAAGAATTTTTAGATTATTATTTTCCGCAAAGAATGGACCTCAAAATGTTTTGGAATAGAAAATAGGTGCACGCATATAAAAATACCAATATTAATACATCAGAAAGCACATTCGAATAACATACTACAAAACTGAAAGTGAATTAAATATTGCTCAGTAGTTGAGTTTCAAATCTATATTGAAATAATTTCCTTCATTATTCGAGGTAAGTGTATCAATTTACACCTGAAGCCCACCAAATTAGGTATAAATAGAAATCAATGTTTATACTTACAAATTATTATTTTAAGAATCCAAGAGTAATATTTTACGTTTTATATAATTTAAAAAAACAGCTCTTTTGTATGAAACACTTGAAACTTCTAAATAATAATAATTAATATTAAATTGTTTTTAATTACGAGTGGGAAGAACAATTGAAAAATTGAAGCTGGAGATCTTTAATAGAAAAAAAAGAACACTTCATAAAATGAAAGGAAAAAAACTTATTTTAACAACTAGAAAATTTGGTAGTAATTGAGTGTTTAGATTTATAACGAGAATTATAAGAACGAATATTCAAGAAATTAATTATGTACACGATAACTAAAAATAAACTGAGGATTATATTTTTAATTTAATTTAAAATAAAAAAGAATTGCAATTTTGAATGAAAATAGGAAGATCCGAAGATCAAGAGGTTGAGGCGCAGAGCAGAACTCAATATTAAAAACACTTCCTTTGCATCCTCAACAAAAATTTTCGAGGAAATATATTGCTGTGTTCACATCAGTCAAATTATTTAGTCGTATTTCAAATATTGAAATATTTCTACGATCTTTCATATTTTCTATGCAAAATATGACAGAAACTCTGATCTATTTTTTTTTTTTTTTTTGCTTAACATCTATTGGTCATCCGGGATGGGGGTTTTGCCTTCCATTCGATAGTCTGTAAACCAGCTATCAAAATTGACCTCAGCCAGCCTGAGTTAAACGGGAAAAATAAATAATAAACCTATTATACTGCCTTACTACGTCCCTCAGGGATTTTATTTTGCCAGAGCTAAGCTAAGTCGTATTATTATGGTCTAACTCTCATAGAGGATAAAATACCATGACCTCGGCTGGGTTTTGAACCCGCGACCTCTGAATTAGCAGGCAGCTGGCAGACGCTGTGACCACTGAGCTGGAAAAAAGGACAGCACCAAGAGGGAGCGAAACTACGTGGTCACCCACTAAGTACGTTGCTTATCTTTAGTGATCCTATAGGAACCTTGCTCTGAAAAAAATTGAATAAATACCACATTTTTTTCATGTTTAAATCATGATTAGATGTGAACGTTTCGCATGACGGAGTATTTTAACTTTTCTTCTTAGATTGTTCTATACATTATGATAGGACCAGTGAACTATTACGCTATGTTCACATGACCGTGCGGGTCGATTGAACAATTCGATACAAGTTTGTAGAACTAGTACCGTGCGGTCATGTGAATATAGCCTTAAGTTCACTGGTTAAGACTGAAACTTGAAACCATGATACTTAAGACAAGATACGTACTTGTGCAAAATATCAGAAATTTTAAATAAAGCAGAAATATTGCGAGACATTACTCATAGTGGGCTTGTAACGTCATGTGCAGAACTTGACCAATCTCGGACGATAGAGTATCAAATCTTGTCTCTTTCTAATATCATGGACTGCGATGGTTTCGGTACCACTACAATGCTGTGCAAACTAAATAGCTAAATACTAAGGCGAGTGTTTTGGAAACAACCTAAGGCTGGGATACCACTGAGTGTATTTTTTTAAAACAAAACTCAGTTTTCTTAATTTATTATCAATTTTATTTTGGTAAAAATTTCATTTTCTTTTTTTAAAAAATCAATAATTATAATTAAATAGAAATCAAAAAATACAATAAAAACGGTTTTGCACAAAATAAAATAAACAATAACACAGGAGAGTGCACTGACTGATTGCAGTGGGGACTGCCATTTTTGTTTAGATCTACAGGGTGAATCAAAAAAATATCGGAGTTTCTAAGATCTGTGACTCGGCGGCCGTAAATAAGAGACAGAAACGTTAACTACCGGCATGCATGGGGGCATTATCTAGTTTTATTTGATGGGTGGTAGGTTGCGTTATGTCTTATCAAAGTGTTTTGATAGTTAGTTACTTATACAAAAAGCTATGACAATAAAGCTATATAAAACAATGCAGCGGGCATTTCGGCCGTAATAAAGTCTTCTCACAATGTCCATATATACGAAACAGGATGACCTGAAACGCATATCATCAATGCTCCAGTCAGGGGCAATCAACACCTTTTCGGTAACCTCATCTCAAAATATTTCTGCGATTTTTTCAACCCTTAATGGTGAGAAAGCAATGCAATTATTGATTGGGCCTTACCCAATCACACAAAATGCTCTATGTACATTGTGCATATGTAGCTTTGATCAATCAAGCTCTGATGATGTGCTCAGGAGAGCACGAAACTAGTCAGCTTTAATCAACATCTTTATTAATTTTACAGTCAAGTTATCTACCTCATTATGGTTTTACTTGACATAGTATCTCAAATTTAATAAAATTAATATGTAGCTTTGTTGACATAGTTATCGGCAAACGTAAGTAACAGTCCCAATACGATATTTCCGCTTTTAATAAGGGATAGCGCAACCTATTAAAATATTATTTGGAGATTTCACAGTTAATGTAATAATAGCTGGTATATGATTTACATATTCCCAAGTTATTCATATTACATTATTAACTTTTAAATAAATAAAAACAAAACACTTACCAAAAACACTATTTATAATTATTTAAGAAGAAACTAGTTTCGAATCATTCGATTCATCATCAGTCTAGTCGAGTCGAAGGATGGAAGTTGACATATCCTTCGACTCGACTAGACTGATGATGAATCGAATGATTCGAAACTAGTTTCTTTAAAAATAATTATAAATAGTGTTTTTGGTAAGTGTTTTGTTTTTATTTATTTAAAAGTTAATATTTTTAACACTTATAATTAACATGTTATTCAAAGATTCATATTACATTACTAGCAGGATACGCCCGCTTCGCTTGGCACCTTATAGGCATGGCCGTTTATAGTTTCAACACCTTTTTTTCGCCGATAAAAAGTAGCCTATGTCCTTTCCTAAAGTTTAGTCTATCTCTATACCAAATTTCATCAAAATCGGTTCAGTAGTTTAAGCGTAACATACATACATACAGACAGACAGAGTTACTTTCGCATTTATATATTAGTATGGATTTTTCTTATTAAATGGGCTGCACCCAGGAGTGCTTATTCTGTACGCAGAAATTATTATTATAATGGTGTTCCTTTTAAAATCAACAAGTTCTTTCCGTCCATGCTTAAAAATGATAGAAATAGTTTGATATTAGGCTACTGAAAAGGTTTCTACAATACTTTGGATAGAACTGTAATAATATGCGTTTCAGGTCTTCCTGGTGTGTAAAATGGCCATCTCGAGTTCGTTGAAACTAGATAATGTCTCCTGCACGCCGGTATGTAACGCCACAGTCTCTGATGCACGGTCATCGAATCACATCTCTTAGAAACTTCAATATTCTTTTTGATACATCCTATATTGTGACATATGTATGTAATAATGTAACAAGATTTTTTTTTTTTATTCAATATATTTTCATCATATTTGCTGAATTTATCATTCTTTATAAGAAAAGGTGCAAAAAATGACTCAAGTAAAAAGTACCTATTTTAATGCCGCAAAAATTATTTTTTTTATTGTAAACTGAATTGATCTTATTTTTTGTAAAAAAAAAAATCCTTTATAAATTCAAGGAATAATTTGATGGAAAATCCTTAAATAAAACATTTGGCGCCCAAACGGGGACTTATCCCTTCTCTTTTTTTATTTACTAAAATAAAATAAAAAAAAATTAAGCTCCGAATATTTTTTATCCTTCCAAAAAAATGATTTACACTGATATCGGACTATACTTTGTATTACGAGGCTTGAGACAGCGTATTTGCCACACATGTTTTTATAGCAAACATTGAGGTTACCGAAAAGGTCTTTTTAATGGCCCTTGGCTGGAACTGTGATGGTGGGTGTTTCAGGTCGTCCTGATGCGTAGAAACGGACATCGTGAGGATGTTACCATACCGTACGCAACGCCTTATATCAAAAACGGCGATTAAAACCATCCTGCGCGAGCGAGTGATTTGACGGTGCTAGACTTCTTTCTGGCTTACTTAAAATCTGACGGTGCCAGATTTCTTTCTGGCTTGCTTAAAATCTGACGATGCCAGACTTCTTTCTGGCTTACTCAAAATCTGACGGTGCCAGACTTCTTTCTGGCTTACTTGAAATCTGACGGTGCCAGATTTCTTTCTGGCTTACTTAAAATCTGACGGTGCCAGACTTCTTTCTGGCTTACTTAAAATCTGACGGTGCTAGACTTCTTTCTGGCTTACTTAAAATCTGACGGTGCCAGATTTCTTTCTGGCTTGCTTAAAATCTGACGGTGCCAGACTTCTTTCTGGCTTACTTAAAATCTGACGGTGCCAGACTTCTTTCTGGCTTACTTGAAATCTGACGGTGCCAGATTTCTTTCTGGCTTACTTAAAATCTGACGGTGCCAGACTTTTTTCTGGCTTACTTAAAATCTGATGGTGCCAGATTTCTTACAGGCTTACTTAAAATCTGACGGTGCCAGACTTCTTTCTGGCTTACTTAAAATCTGACGGTGCCAGACTTCTTTCTGGCTTACTTGAAATCTGACGGTGTCAGATTTCTTTCTGGCTTACTTAAAATCTGACGGTGCCAGACTTCTTTCTGGCTTACTTAAAATCTGACGGTGCCAGACTTCTTTCTGGCTTACTTAAAATCTGACGGTGCCAGACTTCTTTCTTACTTACTTAAAATTTGACGGTGCCAGACTTCTTTCCGGCTTACTTAAAATCTGACGGTGCCAGACTTCTCCCTTGCTTACTAAAAAACTGACGGTGCCAGACTTCTTTCCGGCTTACTTAAAATCTGACGGTGCCAGACTTCTTTCTCGCTTACTTAAAATCTGACGGTGCCAGACTTCTTTCCGGCTTACTTAAAATCTGACGATGCCAGACTTCTTTCTGGCTTACTTAAGATCTAAGGTATTTGTCCCGTCTTGAATGACCAATAGATGTTAAAGAGACATTAAGCCAAATTAAAAAAAAAAAAAAGCTTTTGCCAATAAGCCACGAAAGGTTTCGACAAGAAATAGCCAGAAATCTTCGAAAAGTAATGGAAAACGCAAAAAATGAACACATTGCGGCATCCGCTCTCGTGGTGTCCATCCCCGTGACATCATCTTTCACAACTGAGAGAACAAATTGGCACGGTTCAAATTTCACAAAAATCAAATCCTTTGCAATTTATTACCGTCGCTTCCCATTTTAACGAAAAAATAAATGCGGTGAATATAAATGGATATTTATATTCACTTAATGATCACCTGTGTTCTCAGATAGTTGGTTCTACGTACCAGAGCAACCCAAGCATTGAAGCATTTTGGGCCAAAGACCATCAATACAAAAATGCAAACCAAAAGAAGACCCACATCGTCTCACAGTAATCATCTTCAATGGGATGATTGCTGTGATGATTTTTTTTTTACCAAACTCATTTTAGTTTTAATTTTTTAGACTTTTTTGGCTTGTAATTGCTGCTGTAACAACAACAATGATCATCTGTCGACTATTAGAAAATTAAAGTTTTCGAGGAATTCATTGGAAAAAGGGAAATATGACTAGATTGTTCTTTTTCGGGGAATTACATTTTTGAATCTGGCATAACTGTTTTTGTCGCATATTGTTTCTAGCATTGGTTTGAGGAATTTTGAAAAGATCAGCTTTGATGACTTCATAAATTTTCAAAATGTTCTTTTCATAAGATGTAAGATTGCCTTTTTCCCATCATTTACTCAATAACATGGAGTTAGAAAATATGTACAGATATCACACTTGTTTGTTAGAATAGACCTATTGCCTGTCCACGCATTCAAGATAAAAAAAACTCTGCCAATGTGACACATGGTTTTATTATTTTAATGGCTAAAAAAAATTACCCCCTCAAAATTTGATATTTTACGTTTCAAGGTACGTAGAATCCAAAAATTGAATAAAAAAAATCGGTTTGTCCGTCGCCCCCGTAACCCGTCCCATTTGGGGTCTAATGGCGCTCCACAACTTCTCGTCACCATCATCACCTATACAGATTTCTATACTATAATTTAGCATGGAACCCTATATATGTGACTGACGGCGACGAAAAGTTTCGGGGAACAATTGGACCCCAAAAATGACCTACACAGGGCCGTACCCAAGATTTTTTTTTCGTGGAGGGTCCGAAGTATTGACAGCCAAGCCAGGACTAACAACTGAAAATGATGATCATGGAAGGTGATGTTGCTTTTGTTATTGATGTTGTAGTTGCTGCTGCTGCTGTTTTTTTTAATATTATAGGTCACGTGCAAAGTAGATTATTTTCTAAAAAAAAAAACAATTGATATTTTTTTTTGGGGGGGGGGCGATTTGGACCCCCATGGGTACGACCTTGGACCTACATACCAAACTTCGTATTGTTTAAAAGTTAAATTAACAGAATTTGAACAGTTTACGTGAGGCAACTCAGTATAGAAATGCAGTGGACAGACTAAGAGCTAGAGAACTGTAGAATCGGATAAAAATCAATTATAAAAAAAAAATATCTAGCCAGCGTCAATGACACGCATACAACGCAGTGTTTGCTAACCGTAAGGATATATCCGTGCATGTAGGGTTTTATCTTCATTTTTAAGGCCTTGTAGGGATGTAGGAACGGATTTTTAGAAAATGTCTTAAATGTAGGGATATTTGACAAAGAGCGTTGACTCTTGGAGGAAAACTGCATGATTAGTTACAAGTCCACCGTCTTAACCACTGCGCCATTGAGGTCGGTTACAATATAAGAATAGTACAGGCATTCTCAGTGCAAGACTTAGCTGATACCAATAGTTTTACCTACAACAACAAAATAAACTTTGTTTTCAGGGAAATCCCCCAAGAAATATGTTAAACTCAGTTTCATAAGCCATGTGTCAGGGGTTCGATTCCCTTTTATAATTTGTAAAGCAAACAGCTTACAAGTATCTGCTAGTAATTATTATATGAGGCTATACGTATATAGTATAAATGTTTGTCCCCGAGGGGATTCGAACCAAAATATCCCATAGTCAAAGCCAGTAAAGTAACCTCCTTCTTCTACCTTTCCTGTTGGCACCATTCGAGCGTAGATCTATTTTACAAAAACTAGGGATTTTTTATGTTCATTGTAGGGATTTACCCAAAAACAATTGGCAACACTGATATAACGTGTCATTGACATCATCTCCCTTAAGATCATTGAAGATAGTGGGTGACCATGCAGGTTCGAGCCATCTTGATGCTGGCCTAATTCTGGTCCAACCCAGGCTAGATAAGGTTAAGAGTGGGTGACTGGTTTGTAAGTTTCCAGCGAATAAAGGGAGAAAAATGACCATAGGTCTTAAAGAACTTTTAAGCAAAAAAAAAAAAACTCTATGTTCATTGCACAGTAATCTTACGGCTTTAAAAATTTTCTGTGATTTGTTAAAAATCTATAATTTATTTAAGTAAATGAAGTTAGTCATCTTATATAACAATAATCAAATGATGTCCTATGTCCCACTTAAAAAGCCTCAGTCAATTAAGCTCAATTTAGACTAGTCCGATAGCTCCTGATATAAAACGACACTTTTTCAAAAAATCAGAGTTTCCGATAGCTTCCGGCACAAAAAGACACTTTTTCAACCAATCAGAGTTGATTGTTTTTTCCACCCTACCAATATAATGTTTATCGTAGCCAACGATAAACGATACGTTTTAGTGTGTCGTGTCGGAGGCTATAAGACTAGTGCCAATTGAGCTCTGGGGTATTACTGAAAACGTTTTGAATTTCCATTTACTGGACCTGTGATGCCTTCCTGATCTGAGTTGATCCGAGGTTGTTTTTGAAGTATTTCTGGTAGTGGTTTTTGTTTGGAGTTGGAAAATTTCATGTTATATGGCTCACCCATCGCTATGTTTGGACAAACTTGGAAGTTATGATCAAGGACGGTACAGGTTCGGCGTCATTACTGAATGTGAGAGTATACCAGAACAAATCAATATTATTTTTATGTTTTCGGAGAAGATGAATTCTAACCTGGTGCCCGGACACTTGTGTCGTCACCCAATAAGAGTTGTTTTTATGATTCTGGTGAAGACGAACTAGAACTTGGAGGTGGCGGAGGGGGTGGTACACTCGTGACGTCATCAATGAGAGTATGACTTGAAATAGTTTTGGGTAAACATGTAGGAGTATGGTTCAATCGATATCTTGCTTCGTTACTCATCACCCAGTCTGATCTGGGAAATAAAACAAAACAACAATATTAATCAATAAGAATTGCGTTTTATTATTTTCATTAATGAACCTTTGGAATCGTCACGAAAAAATTGATTATTTTACATTTCAAGGTACGTAGAATCCAAAATATACGTTTGTCCGCCGTGATGGGCACTTTTGCCTCAGCGTTGACCGATTTGGATGAAATTTGTTATGTAAGTCCCATTTGGGGTCTAAATGTGCGCCAAAACTTCTCGTCACTGTCGGAACCATTTATAGGGTTCCATACTAAAATTAATATTGAACTCTACATATGTGACTAGCGGTGACGAAAATTTGGGGATTTTTTTTTTTTGGGGGGGGGGGGGAAAGGGTAATAGTTTTTTAGCCAGTAAAATAGTAACCCACGTGTCACATTGGCAGTTTTTAAATTGATTTCCGTCGCAAAAACATTAAAGTTAATAATTTTTTTTAATTCCATTTCTTAAAAAAATAATCAACGCAAAAGACCAAAATCCTAAAAAAGACAAATTTTTGGTTTAGAAAAAAAATTCTTTTCCTCGTGTTAATTTAAAATCAATTTTACGAGGCTCTTTCCTTGAAAAATTAAAGGAAATTTCAAATTTCTGTCGACTCTCCATTTCTATTGTCTTACTTCGAAGGGAAACATTTTAGTCTCTCACGAATCTTCCGTCTTCTTCTAAAACACTCTTTCTCAACGTCCTCCTCATTGGCAACTTTCTCGTCAAGCTCATCCGAGGATTCATCAGTTTCGCGTTCAGTGGGCTCATCATCCTAAAAAGAAAACAAAATCACATCATGTTGTTGGAGATTCCCCAAGGAGAGTCACCGGCCATACAGAATAATTGAGAACGTTAGTGAACTCCACTTTTGACCCCGGTATACATCCCAAAATGCACTTGTATATGTGTATTGTGTATGTATGTTTGTTGCGCGATGCAGGTCACAATTTTCATCCGATTTTAACGAAATTAGGTATACATATTTAGGACATGAAGGAAATTTGCTGTATAGTTTGGACTGTGGGGTTAAAGGGACTCTTCAGTCTCATCCTCACAGTATAAATAAGGTATAATAAAAAATATTTATAATAATATATTTTTTGGGACCTCCGGAGGCCCCAGGGGACCAATATTCTGTTTTTGGAAAAGTATTTTTTATCTTTTTAGCGGTTTGTTGTAGAAACGAAAAATGTTGATATGGTATGACTGATATTAAGGGCTTTTCGATTTTAAAAAATTTAGGAGCCCTGCCCCCCCCCCGGGTGCAAGAGGGCCCAATATTGTGTTTTTTAAAATGATTTTTATCTCTTTAGCGGATGTTCGATTTTGAAAATTTGTTTGTTGTAGAAACGTAAAATTTTGATATGTTATGGCTGGTGTTAGGAGGGGCTTTTCGATTTTGAAAATTTTGGGGAACGTTAGTGAACTCCACTTTTGAACATGGCACAAGCAAATAAATAGTTGTGAACGTTAGTGAACTACACATTTGACTCCCATATACATCCCGAAATGCACTTGTATGTATGTTACGCGATACAAGCCACAATTTTCATCCGATTTTGAAGAAATTTGGTATACATGTTTAGGGTATGAGGGAAATTTGCTGTATAGTTTTTGGGGGCCCAATATTGTGTTTTTTGAAAATGATTTTTATCTCTTTAGCGGATTGTTGTAGAAACGTAAAATTTTGATTTGAAAAATCTAGTCTGGAGTCCTCAGAGTAGCATAATATGCTACCCAATCCTTCTACGACCTGTAGTTTCCGTGATGGACACAGAAAGTAAGTACCTCTAACAAAACATTCATTTCAAAAACGCCTAAAATTATTTTTCTCTAAATAAATGATTAATCGCTTCTGGCTTACCTCTGGCGGACACAAATCAAATGCTCTTTCCAAAACTTTTTTGGCACTATTTGATCGTTCCAAAAAGTAACCATTGGCCGTTTCATTTGACTGAACAGCTGGAGGGGACCAATTGCCGTAACTATATTGGTTATACTGAGCTGACGGACGCTGTAAAATGACAAGTTCAATGTTTTAGTTATCAACTCAAATGGGCAATTCTAAATTATAATTCAATTGGAGGAAGCTAAATCTTCGAATAACATGTTAAATGTATTAGAAGTATTAAAAATTATTTGCCTTTTAAATAAATGAAAATACAGAAGCGATTGGTACCGAACACACAGATTTGAGATTGAACAAAAAGTATATAGAAGACTAGGCATGGTCATCAGAAATTCTAAATCCATCCCTGATCCTGATGTTATAAAAATGTTATATCTCGCACTTGTGCACCCTGTTCTTGAATATGGCTCCCCTATATGGCTTCCCTATACAAACTGTGGGAAAAAATCAATAGAACGGGTACAAGCGTATTTTGTGAGGAATTTGTTATAAAAAGAAAATAAATTCTATCCTTTGTATCCGGAATACATAGAATACGAACTGCTTGTTGATAACCTGCCTTTAGAAACGCTCTCACAAAGGAGACACCTCGAACAGATAAAACTGTTAAGAAAAAAAAACAGTGGTCAAACAAGTAGTTCGTATTTAGTTCATAAAATTGAAATTAATGTCCCAGATCCTCGGTTGAGGCGCAACAATAACGTCTTTTTCAGTTTACCTAATCTCCCTACATAAATAATTTACTTAAATCGCCATTGGTCTCCGCAACGAATATCTATAACAATATGAGTGAAAAGCCAGATCTATTTTGATCTGTCTTCTCACTCACTTTATATGCAAATATTACTGTCAGGCATTGGTCTTCGCAATGAATATCTATAACAATATGAGTGAGAAGCCAGATCTATTTTGATCTGTCTTCTCACTCACTTTATATGCAAATATTACTGTCAGACATTGCTCTACGCAAAAAACACTACCTATTTATATTGCGGCATATCACAGGCAATCCCGGACAAGAAAAATCCTTTTTTCCAAAATCCCACCACTTTTAATCCCCTGACACCAGCAGCGACCACAATTTCGTAGTGCCTGTCCAGTTGCGTTTAACCTGCTTCCTCCTACCTTGCTTTCCGATTAAACGCTGAGCCCGATCCAAAAGCAGTGGTAACTAGTATTGACCCAAAAATCCAATCTTTGGTAAACAACATGCAACCATAAGGTTCCCACTAACTACATACACATTGAAATGAATTTATCACGAATTACCATTTTACCTCAAATGTATCTTATTTTGAGGGAAGAGGTAACGATTTTTTTTTTCGATCTAATTAAGGGAGTCAAGGCTTATAAAAGTTTGGACACCCCAGAGCTAGATAACTTATATTTCCAAATAGTCGAGTTCGAAATGACAAAATACAAATGTCTCACCCTGTCCAATTCTTTCCTCAGCCAGTGTACCGCTGCAATCCATTTTCTCTTCAAGTCCATATCTTTGAGAAGAATGTCATACGCCAAAGGACATTTATTGAAGAGTGACACCAAACCTTTGATGCACTGATACGCTCTCTTTTGATAATGATCCTTACTTTTGTGTATCGTATCAAACAGGCCATCCCTTTCTTCATGAATCCCTTTCACTGAAAATAAAAAGAAGACAAATGTCACTAGGGCCACTCAGTCAGAGTGGTACAGACTCAGGGGAGAGGTAAAAAGTTTACCTCGACGTGGTGAACTAACACATAAGACAATCATCAGGCAATTTTTAATCTTGCCAAATTTAAAAATTACCACGAGATCTCCTGGTTTATGAATGGGTATGGGTGTTGCTGAATGCTATCTCATTCAAAACGCTAATGCTGAATACTATATCATTCAAAACGCTAATGTGTTGCCGAATGCTATCTCATTCAAAACCCTAATGAGTTGCTGAATGCTATATCTCGTCCAAAACGCTAATTTGTTGCTGAATGCCATCTTATTCAAAATGATAATGTGTTGCTGAATGCTATCTCATTCAAAACTCTAATGTGTTGCTGAATGCTATCTCATTCAAAATGATAATGTGTTGTTGAATGCTATCTCATTCAAAACGCTATTGTGCTATTGTGTTGCTGAATGCTATCTCATTAAAAAAATTTAAACATCATGTTCAATAAAATTGCCTTTGTAAAAAAATTGTGTACATCTATATTTTAACTAAATGATAATAATTCAACTGGTCCCCCCCCTTGGATTGCCTTCACGCCCCCCAGTTTGGGAACCACTGATGTATAGTAAGAAGCCATACGCTAAACAAATCAGGGGAGGTGGCAGAGATTTTGGGGTGAAGAAGAAATAAAAATAAAACACGTATGTTTTTTTTTTTTTTTTTTTTTTTTGTAAACTATCATCGCCAGAATAATATAGCTCAAATGGCGCACCATTTGAGTAACAGTCCGAAAAAAGGACCATGTGTACATTATAATAATAGTCCCTTATTTATACTGCCCGAATAGGACTAAAGAGTCCCTTTGACACCGGCAGTATTTTGGGTGCTATTACTATGTGGAGAATCTCACATTCATGAGGATAAAATTCCATGGGTTGTACAGGGTGCGGCTCGGTAATTATCTTTTTTGAAAATGCTCCTCTATCATAGAAAGTCGTGCGAAGACGGGTTTCTTGAATTTTTTGATTACGAGTATACCATAATACTGGGACCAGTAGCTATTTTTCTCCTGGAAAACACAAGTATTAAATTTTCCATTTTTCGTGAATATTTCCTCACCAAGTTTATTTTGTCTGTGAGTCCAGTACCAGCGCAAACCGTGAGAGGTGCTAGGCCTTTTTTCACTACACTTCCCGTTGGCAGAAATATGTTGATATTAAGTTATCGAAAAAGGCTATGATGTTCTTTTGGCTGGGGAACTGTGATGTTAGCCGTTCCGGGACGTCGTCCTAATGTAGAGACCTGGCGGTCATCGCGAGGACGTTTTACTTATAATGTGACTTACTTGCTATCGATATCCTTTGAGTTTGCCATGAATCTTGAATAATTATCAATCCTAACAATAGTTCAATATAATGGCCGAGTTCATGACAGTACGCGAAAGCAATTTGCTGTAGAAGTTCTCCTACAATCAGTTTGGTCATTTGAGGATTCTCCCAAGAAAGAAATTGGACAAATTTTAAACAATCTTCAGGAACTTGGTTGTCCTCCATTAATTTTTTAATATAACTGAAAAAAAAAAAAAAAAAAAAAAAAAAAAAAAAAAAAAAAAAATACGTTTATTTGATTGCAATATCCGAAAAGTGTCTTGAAAAAATAGTTCCATAAAGGAAAATATTATTTTCTTTTCCACAGGGAAGACCATCTTAATTTACGCAGAATATAGCTCAATTTCCACTTATACGATAGACTCCGACAAGACACGATACTATTTCAACCAATCACGAGTTGATTGTTTTCTCCACCCTACCGACATAATGTTTATCTTTGCCAGCGATACTTTTTGCTGTGTCGTGTCGGTGGCCGGCATATATCACAGGGAATTCCGGACAAGAAACGAGGGATTTTAAGACACGCGGGATCTTTCCCATTTGCGACTTGCAATTTGCAATCCCTCCGGCCACCTCTTTTCTTTTGTTTTTAATTTTTTATGTTTACTGGTTAGCTTTCTTGACATACCTATTTTAACTCAATTTGACATGTTAGGAAACGATTTTACGGCCATGCCTTGATGAGCAATCTTGCTTGAGCACGACACTTTTTGAAAGTGATTAAAAAGGGGAAAAATAGTAAAGATTGATATCTTTTATTTTGAATAAAAAGGGATTTTTCTTGCCCATTTCCTGTGATATGCCGCACTCCGAGTACTGCGGTGAATTTGGTAAATCAATCAAGGTTGTTCGTCAAGGTTATTTCAAGGTCAACCTTTGTTTTTCAAATAGGATAACCTATTTTCTCTGTGAATTTGGTAAATCAATCAAAGTTGTTCGTCATGGTTATTTCAAGGTCAACCTTCGTTTTTCAAATAGGATAACCTAATTTCTTTGTGAATTTGGTAAATCAAAGTTGTTCGTCATGGTTATTTCAAGGTCAACCTTTGTTTTTCAAATAGGATAACCTATTTTCTTTGTGAATTTGGTAAATCAATCAAGGTTGTGTTCGTCAAGGTTATTTCAAAGTCAACTTTTGTTTTTCAAATAGAATAACCTTTTTTCTTTGTGAATTTGGTAAATCAATCAAGGTTATTTCAAGGTAAACTTTTGTTTTTCAAATGGGATTACATATTTTCTTTTGAAGTAAAATATAGATGATGGTTATCCCATTTCAAACAAACAAAATCAACTGAATTTCGTGAAGTAATTGAAGTATACTTTTTTTCGCTTAACGTCTCCTTAACATCAGTTGGTCATTGAAGATAGGTTTTTTACCCTCCATTCGCTGAAAACTTGCAAACCAGCTACCCACATTGACCTCACAAAAAAAAACAGATTCACGAGGGCGCTTAAAAAAAACCGATATGAAATAAGTTAAATCTTGGGGAAGAGAGAAATTTTCTGTTCCTCTAGAATTGGATTTGACCTTGAAAATGTTTAAATATTTTAAGTGAATTTTCCCTAATTTTTTTTTTTTTTCAAATTTTGTACTAAGTTAAATAAAAAAAAAACAGGTCTAATGTATCCACATTGTAATTAGTGTAGGATTGGTGAACTTGTACTTACTGACTTCTATTAAACAATAATTCACACACATTCATATCAACAGTTTGTATCATTTCTTCTTGATAAGGATTAGGTAGGATTGGTGAATTTGTACTACTCGTACATTTAAAACTAACATCACAGCATCTTACTAATAGAGTGACTACGTTGTGGAGCTTTGTAAGTTCTGGGCATTGACATTTGATGGAAGGCCCGGGACCATCATCTAAGGCCACACAAATAAATAAAAACGGAACGTTGAGCTGTGAAAAAAAAGGAACGGAAATTAAGTCAATCGCAAGCTTTTCAATTTTTTCACAAACGTCAGATATTGGGGGACAAAAGTCAGGAGAAAATAGGTTTGTTTATATAAACTGATTCAAAGAGTGTGACGAATGTTTCCAATTAAATAATCAAATGTCATTCGAGTCGCAAAAACAAAAATCTACAGAAATATTTATCGAGCTAAAAAAAAAAATCTTTTGTGCAATTTTTTTTTATCGGTCATGAGAATTCCAATTATTTTCTTTTCCAAACATTATCATTATACCTAATTTATACTGCGAGGATAAGGCTGAAGAGTTCCTTTACCCTCACAGTTCAAATAGAGGTCTTATATAATTTACAAAAAAGTAATAATGATACAAAGATTTTTTTAAACGTATTAAAAAAAAACAAAGGAAAAAAAACAGTGCAATAAAACCACCTATAATCATTCACTCACGCAAACACACTGAACTGAACGGTAAGATCAATTGATTTACCTTTAAAAGTTGTAATTTTTCTTGATTTCCTAAATTTGCATACATAACAAAAAATGTAAAATAATGTGGTAGATGTTTGCCATACTCGGACACTTCTTTATTCAATAATGAGAGCACGTAGATCAGTATGTTGTCACTGATACTAGATTTGGGATCAAATGGAAAACCAGGTGTGGCAATCATATTGGGCGGACAAGACTCATCATTGATGGAGAAGTGAGCAAGAAATACGAGAATTTTCATGAACACAAAACGAACTTCAGGTATAGGAGACACGAGGAGATATTCACAAAATCTGAAATGAGATCAAATCAAACATATAACAACTAAACATCTAAGAAGCTATTCCAGCTTAGGAAAAGTTCCTTTGTATATAAAAAAAATAATTTTATAAAATGGAATGCAGAAAAATATTATCTCCAATTTTGGAAGAGTTTGCTGAAGAAGTAAGCAGATACCGACGCGACGGCTTACTATTTAATTGGGCGGCTGCGTGCTACACCTCAGTGAATCTCTTATCTTCTATGTGACAAAGTACAGTGATTTGTAACCATCTGTCCTTTTTATCTCTGAAAATATTATTATTATTTTTTCCTACTTTATTATCACACAAAAAAACCGTTTGATCGATAAATTTGGTTGGACAAGGTCTAATGACACGATGGATACAACAGTTACCGTAAGATCACTGACGATAAGCAACGTTAAGCGAAATTTTACGAAGAGGGTGATCACGTAGGTGTGCGCCTCGCGATGCCGGCAGTTACCGGCCCAACCCAGGCTGGGTGAAGTCAATGTGGGTAGCTGGTATGTAAGTGTCCAGCAATTGAAGAATAAAACCTCCGTCTATAATAAGACGGGGGTTTTACCCTTCACTGAGCTGTCCTGGTCTAGTGGGTATCATATTAGCATTACACTCAGGGGACCGGGTTCCATCATGGCTGTATCATTGTGCGGTCAAAAAGTGACATTAGACTTAATTTTTTGACAAAGTCATCGAAAAAAAAGTTATTTCGTTGTTTATATTCTATCAAATGAGAGGAAAAAATAAAAATTGATGGGTCGGAAATCGACTTAGAATATTTCAAATGGCCGTCATTTTGTTAATTTGATTTTTTTATTATCCCACATGGGGAAACGTTTTTGAAATCAGAGCCGTATTAAGAGAAATATGACTGTTTCAAAAATAATACAAAACACCGTGTAACGATAGAGGAAAAAATATTGTTTTTCCCATATTATAGGACCTATACCGTTGACAAAACAACCGATTACACACTGTTTACATGAATGTCCAAACCTTTGTAACAAAAGGTCACTTTGTAACATAAAGTTCAAATAAAAAATCGATAGAGGAAAAAAATGTGGGTTTTCCCATATTATAGGACCCATACCGTTGACAAAACAACCTATTACACACTGTTTACATGAATGTCCAAACCTTTGTAACAAAAGGTCACTTTGTAACGTAAAGTTCAAATAAAAAATCGATAGAGGAAAAAATGTGGTTTTTCCCATATTATAGGACCTATACCGTTGACAAAACAACCTATTACACACTGTTTACATGAATGTCCAAACCTTTGTAACAAAAGGCCACTTTGTAACGTAAAGTTCAAATAAAAAATCGATAGAGGAAAAAAATGTGGTTTTTCCCATATTATAGGACCTATACCGTTGACAAAACAACCCATTACACACTGTTTACATGAATGTCCAAACCTTTGTAACAAAAGGTCACTTTGTAACGTAAAGTTCAAATAAAAAATCGATAGAGGAAAAAATATTGTTTTTCCCATATTATAGGACTTATACCGTTGACAAAACAACCCATTACACACTGTTTACATGAATGTCCAAACTTTTGTAACAAAAGGTCACTTTGTAACGTAAAGTTCAAATAAAAAATCGATAGAGGAAAAAATATTGTTTTTCCCATATTATAGGACCTATACCGTTGACAAAACAACCCATTACACACTGTTTTCATGAATGTCCAAACCTTTGTAACAAAAGGTCACTTTGTAACGTAAAGTTCAAATAAAAAATCGATAGAGGAAAAAAAAATGTGGTTTTTCCCATATTATAGGACCTACCGTTGACAAAACAACCCATTAAACACTGTTTACATGAATGTCCAAACATTTGAAACAAAAGGTCACTTTGTAACGTAAAGTTCAAATAAAAAATCGATAGAGGAAAAAATATTGTTTTTCCCATATTATAGGACCTATACCGTTGACAAAACAACCTATTACACACTGTTTACATGAATGTCCAAACCTTTGTAACAAAAGGTCACTTTGTAACGTAAAGTTCAAATAAAAAATCGACAGAGGAAAAAAATGTGGTTTTTCCCATATTATAGGACCTATACCGTTGACAAAACAACCCATTGCACCCTGTATACATGAATGTTCACATCGAATTTCATCAAAAACGGATTCGAGAGTTATCGAAAAAAAAAAAAGTTCAACTTACCTATGCGAATGTTTAAACAAAATATTGTACGCAAACCAAGTTCGTACGGACCGAAATATTCGAAAATGATTGCTCAAACATTCGAACCAATCCGTGGCAGTTCCTCGTAGAGATTTTTTGGTATGAAATCCAACGTTGAATAAAAATTTGGAGACTAGTTGAACGGTGAGTAGAGAAAGACTTTCAGATCCATTAATCTGCAAATGGAAATCAAATTGGACACTTGTCAAAACATTGACCAAAGTCGAAATAATATAAATCAAAACTATATTGTTAACATTCCACATGGAGCCGAATTTTTCAATATTCCGGGAATATTGAAAAATTGACCTATAGATTACGCACAATGAATGCATTTAGTGACAGGTCTCTCCGGGCAGAACTTTGCTCTGCCTTTGGGGTGTTTGTTGTTCATGGCATTAATAATTATTTTAGCAAAAAAAGATGGTTCCAGATTATTAATTTGGTAATAGATTTTCACATTTTGATTGAACAAATTAATAAAAAACAAAATTATACTAGCCAGCATTAACATAACTAAAGTCCTGCATTAGGTGACAGGTCTCGCCGGCCAGAATTTTACTCTGCCTTTTGCGTATTTGTTGTTCATGGCATGAATAATTATTTTAGCAAAAAAAGATGCTTCCAGATTATTAATTTGGTAATAGATAATAAAAAACTAAATTACACTAGCCAGCATTAAGATAACTTAATTCCTGCATTAGGTGACAGGTCTCGCCGGGCAGAATTTTGCTCTGCCTTTTGCGTGTTTGTTGTTCATGGCATGAATAACTATTTCAGAAAAATAAAATGTTTCCAGAGATTATTTATCTGGTAATAGATTTTCACGTTTTGATTGAACAAATTAATAGAAAACTTAAGTATACTAGCCAGCATTAACATAACTAAAGTCCGCCTACCAGTATATCCATATTGCAATCATACTGGGTTTAGTCAGCATTAACATAACTAAATTCCACCTACCAGTACATCTATATTGTTATCATACTGGGTTTAGCCAGCATTACCATAACTAAAGTCTACCTACCAGTACATCTATATTGTTATCATACTGGGTTTAGTCAGCATTAACATAACTAAATTCCACCTACCAGTACATCTATATTGTTATCATACTGGGTTTAGCCAGCATTACCATAACTAAAGTCCACCTACCAGTACATCTATATTGTTATCATACTGGGTTTAGTCAGCATTAACATAACTAAAGTCCACCTACCAGTACATCTATATTGTTATCATACTGGGTTTAGTCAGCATTAACATAACTAAAGTCTACCTACCAGTACATCTATATTGTTATCATACTGGGTTTAGTCAGCATTAACATAACTAAAGTCCACCTACCAGTACATCTATATTGTTATCATACTGGGTTTCAGGTGTATTACACGTGGCCAGTCTTTTCATGAACACAAAATATTCCACACTGAACTGGTTCCGATGATGTAGAAATTTAATATTTTGACGCCACACACTTCGTTCTATAGCTAAAGGTAACTTTAAGTTGACAGCATGCTCTGTGGGATTATCTGAAACGGGAAAAAAGACAGATTAAAAAAAAAAAAAAAAGGTCCGTTGAATTTTGTCTTNAAAAAAAAAAAAGGTGTGTGTGTATTTATGTACGCACGTGAGAAGTTATACTTCTTTTTAAAAATAAATTTAATAATATTTCAAAAAACATACCTACTACCTCACCCGGGAGTGAACTCAGAACCTACCAACTATGAAACCAGAGGCCTTGCCACTGAGCTACGCTGTTGTATGGATAGAGAATGAGAAAATACAATATTTAAATTTACCTCTCATCATTTTTTCATAACTAACTCCATCTTCATCATTTTTTCATAACTACATCTTGTTAATTTTGTGTTACACTGATGCGGTAATAATTTTGTGTTACACGATGCGGTGATAATTTTTTGTTACAAGTGCGCGCGCATTTTAAAATTTCGCTCTCATCATTTTTTCATAACGCGCCTAAAGAAGTATAACTTCAATAATTGGTATGAAATAATATTAAGAGAGCGATCTTTTAATAGCACTCAGACTATCATTCTCAGACCAATGCTGACTCTATGATGTTCAGAATAGAAGTGAGCGTACGTTCACTTTAGTTCATTAAGCAATTGATGTTATACTCTTATTCCTATATTCTTTCCTACGTCGTTTTTATAAATGATGGAGCAAGGATTTTGATTTATGAAGAATGTCTGAAGTATTTTTCTTTTTTTATAATGTTGTTCATTGGCAATCATTTTAGTGTCATCGAGATTAAAAATTATGCTAATTTTCAAATGTGTGATTTGTTAGAATCGTGTTATTCCTTAATTTTTTTTAAAAAGTTTTTGTTTAAATATTGACGAAATTCCCCATGTAAATTGACCCCATTAAAAAAAAAAAAAAAAAAAAATGAGTTATCTTTCAGCCCTAGGTGTTATATTTACACTCTTAGAAACATATTAAAACAAGTTTGGTGAAATCGAACTAAAATTGACAATCTAACATAACGAAACCGGACCGTCGTTCTTTAGCAAATAATATTGATGTCTGATGTCTATGACGTCATTCCTTGTACAAAACAATTTTAGTTCTAATCTCCTTTCACTTACTCAGAGATAATCCTTGCATACTATTGACTAGATACTCGTTCATGACGTCATTTCTTGTATAAAAAAATTCCAGTTCTAATCTCCTGTCACTTACTCAGAGATGATCCTTGCATACTATTGACTAGATACTCGTCCATGACGTCATTTCTTGTATAAAACAATTCTAGTTCTAATCTCCTGTCACTTACCCAGAGATAATCCTTGCATACTATTGACTAGATAATCGTCCATGACGTCATTTCTTGTATAAAATAATTCTAGTTCTAATCTCCTGTCACTTACCCAGAGATAATCCTTGCATACTATTGACTAGATAATCGTCCATGACGTCATTTCTTGTGTAGAACAACATATACGCGTTCCACCATCGTTTCTGTTTCCTCACACTGACTCGTTTCAACATATGATCATAGATTTCTCCAACATAATCTCCACCAAAACATTGGACCTTCATTTCTTCGTCATCGTCCATCTTGCATTCACTCACATCGCCGTCGTCAAATTTGTACCTGAAACACAATGAGATTGTGAAAATCTAGAGCATGGTGTAGTTCTAATCTCCTGTTAATTGACGACATATGATCATAATCTCCTGTCAATTGACGACATATGATCATAATCTCCTGTCACTCCTGTTCCAGGACCCCATCGTGAGCACGGGAAGAAAAAGGTCCCTACGATGGCCGGTTCTACATACCAGGATGACCTAGGAGACTCATACCATCACAGTATCAGCCATGAATCTTTCCGGTAACATCTTATCGCAGGGTGTCTACCAAATCGTCAAAGTGAAATTCTTTTCCAGGTTTTTCAGTCTACTTTTCCAGATTTTCCAGTGTACTTTTTCAAGATTTTGTCTCCCCCATCTGACTTCAAAAAACACAATATTGGGGCCAGGGACCCCAAAAACTATACAGCAAATTTCCTTCATACCCTAAACATGTATGCCAAAATTGTAGAGGAAAACGATAATAAGAGCCACAGGCGAAATTTTTCAGGAAAAGCATGTTCACGCATAAAATTGGCCATTGAGAGGAAAAAAAACTCTATTTGAAAAATTCCCTGACTTTTGGCGTTTTTTTGGCGTTTTTTCCTAAATTCCCTGACATTTCCAGTCTCTTAAAATTCCCTGACAATTTCAGGATTTCAGTCTGGTAGACACCTTGTATCGACCTGTTTCTCTTTCCTTGCCATCACGGAAGGGGTTGAGGACACCGGACTAGATGTTGATAATCCCGGCCCCTTCCATGTCCTCCAATGGTGGTAAATATATCGGATAAACGAGGATGAAATTCTATAGGTTGGCTGGGTTTGAACTCACGCTCTACTGATTACTAGTCAGAGCGTCTTACCACTCACCACCAGCCCATTTTAAAACCTGGTTCTAACATTTTTTTAAATCTATGTATATAGAAATACCGAAGGCGTAATTTTTTCAATTCCATATATGACTTGCTAACTTTCCATGAGGAAAAGTAAATCATACTTGAGATTGTAAGAAGTTACTTGAGGGTGACATACTCACGGGCCGAGTTCACCTGAGCTGATGGTGTAAAATAACGCAGAAAGCAACTCTGTAATATCATTATGTTTATAACTCTATGTTACTGACGTAATTATATTGCAGCGATTGTCATGGTTCTGAGGGCCCATGTCAATTATCAGCCTCGTAAGAACGGATGTATGATGACAATTAAAACACAAGCAGTATACTACAACTTATCTAGAGCTGCTATCTCATACATCTGGCTACCATAGGATACGATGATGCCACCCACTATTGAATGAATATAGAAATGGGAAGGACGGTTGATTTCGTGAAACACCGCTACAACATAGAGTTGGTCAAGGAATAACCAAGTGGCAAGTAAAGGTCAATCAATAGTGGCAACACCGTTCAGATGGCAGCCGAATGTTTGCGAAAGCCGTTCTAAAGAAGTTGTTGTTTGTTTTCAATTGTCATCATACACATCTAATTTTGGAGGCTAATTATTGACATGTGTCCCCAAAATCATTACAATCTCAGTAATACAATCACGTCAGTAAGACAATAATATTGCAGAGTTGCTTTCTATATTATTTTACACTATTAGCTCAGGTTGACTCGGCCCGTGAGGTGTCACCCTCACGTATCACCTCACAATCATATGTATGAACGAGTTTCATTATGAAATTTACCCTAAATCATTATAATCTCAGCATCACGTCAGTAACACAATAATATTGCGGAGTTGCTTTCTATATTATTTTACACTATCAGTGAGGATGTCACCCTCACGCATCACCTCACAATCATATGTATGAACGAGTTTCATTATGAAAGTTAGTAAATCATAATTGGATTGGAAAAAAATACCACTCCAGATGCAAAGGTGCATTATCGAAAAGAGTCTTATCGTATGTGGTCCCACATACTCACCACTTGGCCATATTGTTTTGTCCTCTATGTAATATAAAACTATAGTAATGGCCACCACTCGCTTGTCCAGAGTGAACAACAATGCCCGTCAAATTATATTTGCTGCACACTTCCACTCCTGCACTCTCATCTTCATCATCCTCAATCATTTCTCCTTCCAGTTTGGCTAATCCTTTGACAGTGTAAGGCTCCATATCGAGTTGACGAGGGAATTCGAAATAATCATTAAACTTAATGGCACACAACCGTTCAAAATCATATTCAAAACGTTTCAATTGAATTCCTGAAATGAGATACAAAATATTATCAATCAATCAATAGTAGCATCATCGCGTCTGATGATAGTCAGAATTTGAAGAACCGTTATTGGGTCTACACCTAGGTTGGGTGCCGGGGCACAAGGGTATCACTGGCAATGAACAGGCCGATAAACTGGCAAGAATGGGGTCCTCGACACCATTCATCGGACCAGAACCCGTAATCGGTTTTAGCGCGACTGAGGTCAGAGGCTTCATCGAAAGGTGGGTACTCAACAGACACCTTGAACTGTGGAGGGCCGTCTCAGGTCTAAGACACAGCAAGGCCATGCTACAGGGACCATCCAAGAACCTCACGATCGAGATTTTGGCCCTCAGTCGGAAAAATATCAGACTGGCCACGGGCCTAATCACTGGCCACTGTGGCCTAAGAAAACACCTGCACACTATGGGCTTCCATCAAGACCAGATTACGTGTAGACTCTGTGGGGAGGACGAGGAAACTGCCTCTCATGTCATCTTTGACTGCAACTCCCTACTAGCGTGGAGACTGAGCATGGGACAGCTGCAACCCAGACTCGACATCCACGAAAAACACCTAGTCAGTTATTTGGCCTTGACTACGAAAACAGGCTACCTTCCAAGCACAAAAAGCCCAATTGAGGCTTAGGTGCAGGGGCTCATTTAGCCCCAAAGAGCAATCTAGCTCACGAATATACGAATATGGGTCTACACCAACAAGATGGTAGTCAGATGTATGACACTGCAGCTCCAAATAAGCTGCTAAAGTCTTACATTGTTTTTTTTTTTTTTTTTAATTTAGCTTAACGTCTCTTTAACATCTATTGGTCATTCAATGCTGGAAACTTGCAAACCAGCTAGTCACATTGACCTCACCCAGCCTGGGTTGGGCCAGCATCACAAGGGCGCGAACCCACGCGGACACCCACATGGTACAACCTCGCTGGACGTTTGCTTTACTTCAGTGATCTATCGGGAACTGGTGTATTCAACGTGCCATAGACGCTGGCTGTTTTACATTGTCATCATAAATCTAACTATGGAGACTAGACCCCCCAGAACCATGTCAATTACTGTAAAATAATTACATCAGGCGAACTCTGCCCGTGAGGACCCTCAAGCTACTTCTCACAACCTCAAGTATTACCGATTTTTCTCATTGGATGTTAGTAAGTCATACTTGGATTGGAAGAAATTACGCCTCCGAGATACAAATTAATAATAGTGTTTTTAAATGGTATTTGTTTCGGGGTTGATTTCAAACGTTTAACTTTGAAAATAATAAAATGCATTTTTTTTTTTCTTCTTTCGAGAAAAAATTCTCGAATAATTAAAAAGACGTAGATTAAAATCAATTTATACCACTTTATACTCTTGTTATCAGAAAAAAAATCGTTATGAACAAAAATAAAAAAAACGAAACTTTTTAAATTTTGATCAAAACAAATATCTGATTAGAATGAGTCGTATTTTGATTACCGAAAATAACCGAGAGAGAAAAATCAAACTAATTGATTAAATTTAAATGTACCCAGTTGAGACGAAAGTAAAGTTCGTGTTAGCCAACGATCATACCACGTTGAATACACCAGTTCCCGTCAGATCACTGAAGTTAAGCAACGTCGGTGGTACTGACCACACTTGGATGGGTGACCACTTGGGAACACCACGTATCGTTGGCTCTTTTTTCCGGCCCAAGCCAGGCTGGGTGAGGTCAATGTGGGTAGCTGGTTTGCAAGTTTCCAGCGAATGGAGGGTAAAACCCCCGTCTTGAATGACCAATAGATG
>CM022884.1:16136862-16154569 GCA_012654025.1 Pachypsylla venusta
TTAATTATATAAAAAAATACTTTTAAGGAAAAAAAAATTAAGGAAAAAAAATAATGATGCTATTAATTAATATATTAATTATATAAAAAAATACTTTTAAGGGGAAAAAAAATTAAGGAAAAAATAATAATGGTATTAATTATTAAATTAATTATATAAAAAATACTTTTAAGGAGAAAAAAAAGGAATAATGATGGTATTGATTAATAACAGAAAAAATTATATGCATTAATTAAGAATTTAAATAATTATTTTGTTCTTAGAAATTAAGAACACGTTAATGGGAAAAAGAACAATTGATGTTAATCAAGTAAAGATATAGTAATTTTTAATCTTCACACACATTATAGTTTTACTTGACATAGTATTCCAACTTAACTTTTTTACTTTCTCTTCCTCTAGAAGATAAAGTATTGTATTCGTGCAGAAATTTCAGACATATTTTTTGTCTTAATCTATCAAGAGAGTGTAACAGAAAAGTTCTTACCCAATATCGGCGGTAATTTTTTAACACATAATCTTTTTACAGTTGTTACTTTCTTATTACATCTATCACACATATAGGCATCTGCTCCTTCCAATAGTTCTCCTTTAACATATTGTTCAAGAGAGTCTAACAATGAGCAATGATTTCTAATGTCCACACTAATCACCGAGAATGGTTCTTCTTTCGAATATCGATGAGGACATTCTTGACAAATTTTTTGATCGGAATAAAGTCCACCTAATATTTTGCCCATGATTTGTTCTTGATTTAAAGATTTGAGAGCTTCATCAAGAGATTCTATTAAACTCATAAAAAATTCCACAGCGTCTTGTTGTTCACGAACATTTACCGGTTCACCTGAGAGAAGAGGACAAAGAAGAAGAATCCGTTTGACAAATAGTAGAAAGAAATCATCAATCGTGGCATCATGCTATCTGGTGAAAAAAATAGATTTTTGAGTGGAAGGTAACCACTAGGTTTGAATGGAAGGTAACATTTTCTACCACGTAACCCTTAGAGCTCTATTTTTATGTGGTCAAATACTTAAATTATTGTGGAAATTCTGCATCACTTTGTGATTGAACCCACGCCCCTAATGCTTACCAGAAGTGCGCTTAAACACTGACTAAGCTCATGCGATTGGTTCTATGCACCAAGTACACTCGAAATGTATTTCCGTGCAAAGATCGTCTATCTTCGTTTCGTCGAATACATCGATGTATAAAAGGTTGCTGTGTGTACAACGAAATAGGTGTTATAGAATGGACAAAATCAAACATTTTTGATTTGAGCTTTTGTTACAAAGTTACAGGGTATTTTGTGTTATTTTTTAATCGGTCCCATCTCCCTAGCTACTATCTATTTGATCTTTGCTTCAAATTTCCTTCCGTTTTCAATTCTACCCAAACAGGTGAATAGGTAGAGCTTGTCCTTACCTTGCAATTTAAAATGTCTCCACAAATCTTTGGGTATATAATATTGTAACTGACTAATCTCCAGGTAACCGAAAATAATTTGAATTTGCTTCAATATTTCAATATTGTACTCCCGTCTTGACTCTTGGCCATACACATCCGTCATGTCCAACTCATCGCTACTCAAATCATCATCATCGTTGATAGCTCCTTCTGCTGACAGAATCCCGTACCGAATATTACGCACCATAAACAACTGTTGAAGTACTGAGTTCATGTAACAGGTAGCACCTGGAATAATCAACAAGAAAACTTGAACAATCTAGCGCAGGAAGGACTTTACCTCGTACATCTATCATAAAATTGCAACTTTTTAACAGATAAGCATTGACAGCTTTATACTATTTTAATATTATTACCCTTCCCCTATGGATAGGTGGACTTAAAAAGAATGCTTCCAAGACACCCAAGTCCATGCCGGTCGTAAAAGACAACTAAGGACAAGGTCGGAAACGATATCTTTTCAACTACACATGAAGAAAGCAAGGAGAAGCTACTGTATGATCCGCTAAGATTCTTAAGTTTCAACAACTAATGTTGTTGCAAACCAGCCCCACGGCTGTTAACCTATGATCGCTTCCAAAGGACAACCGTCCTTAGTCACCATCGATTGTCTTGGTAGCGACAGGGCAACGTTAAGGATGGAAGAATTTTCTACCCCTTAACCCTAAAAGAACTTTTGAATGTGGTCAAATACACAAATTAATGAGGAAAAAGCTGAGGATTGAACCCACGCCCTCCTCTTTGACACCCCCACTTAACACAAACTCATTTATATCTATTTTTTTTTTATTAATTTGGCTTAACGTCTCTTCAACTCCTATTGGCCATTCAAGACGGGGGTTTTACCCTCCATTCGCTGGAAACTTGCAAACCAGCTACCCACATTGACCTCACACAGCCTGGGTTGGGCCGGAAAAAAGAGCCAACGATACGTGGTGTTCCCNTCTCTTTAACATCTATTGGTCATTCAACACGGGTGTTTTACCCTCCATTCGCTGGAAACTTGCAAACCAGCTACCCACATTGACCTCACACAGCCTGGGTTGGGCCGGAAAAAAGAGCCAACGATACGTGGTGTTCCCAAACGGTAACCTATTCAAGTACTGACCACGCCCAACGTTGCTTCATTTATATCTATAAATGAGTTTTCAAATGGGGTACCATAGTTCTTTATTTTCAATATTGTATATTTGAATTATGTAACCGAATATATGGATATGGATAAATAAAGAAAATATGTTCATAAAAAATAAAATGCTTGACCGGCTGACCACTATACTACGAAGACCGTTCATTGATCTTTTTACTTACCGGCATTTTTTAATCCAACAAAACCCTTTTGAGGTTTAGGTCCAATCGGTGGTAAATAATCCCATTCGGTGAGAGGTTCCACATAGTCCGCATAAAACATATCGGTCAACATTGTGACAACTAACTTCAGATTGACCACACAGTCCGTACAAAGGGCAATGATTAATTCAAAGGCTGCGTTAATAGTTTCCGGTGTTTGACATGTGGGAGCTGTTATTTCGCTGAATTTGATTTCCCCTGAAAAAAAATCAAAAAAATAGAATGATATAAGCAGTTATTCTGGTCTAGTGGGTATCACATGGGCATTGTAGGCGGGGGATCCGTGTTCAATGTCAGGCGACGTCGGAAAATTTTCGACTTAGTGTTTGCGATTTCGGGGTGCGATCAGTGCAGCATTACTGAAATAAAAAGATTTTGGTTTAGTACAAGATACCCACAAAAGTTGGGTCTTGCCACAAAGAAAATCTAAATTTATATTCTAATACTTTTTTAAATGATGTGAGAACAGGTCACGGTAAGTGAGCTCTCATGGTGCTGGATACTCTGGACCCAATTCAGGCTGGGTGAGGTCAATGTGGGTAGCTGGTTTGTAAGTTTTCAGCGAATGGAGGGTAAAAACCCTCGTCACGAATGTCCTTAAATGTTTAAGGGACTTAATGTAAGGGAGGCTTTGGGGGAGGATTACTATCCACAATGGCGGACGTCAAAACATGTGTTTTCAATTTGCGTTTTAGCGTTAAGCTAAAATGTTCCCAAGAGAGTATTTCAGGGTGAAAAAATTCTTTTGTTTTTTTAACGACTATTTAGATACGGCCGCCAAGGGCCATTTTCACATATTCCACATTGTTCCATTATATAACTCTTGAATTAAACTTTCTGGTTGTGAATTAAATATGGACCAATAGATGATATGAATCAAATTAAACTGGTTGCAGGTCTCTATTGAGTCTGTAATTATCACTGCGATCTTCATTAACATCTATTGTGACCAGCGGCGGGAATAGAATTAGATTCGAACCAACAGTCTCCTGGTTATGAATCCACCGCCTGAATCAACTGAAGCGTTGGTCAATAGGTGAAACTCAAAATTTGGTCTCTGAGGCCCCCATAACGTGTTTTAGGATTGACAACTCTATAATTATGCTTTTATCCCCTATGGATAGGGGACTTTCCATGTCGGTCGTAAAAGGCGATCAAGGGCAGGGTCAGAATTGATATCTTTTCCATTACCCATGCAGAAAGCAAGGAGAAGCTACTGTCCGTAAGGATTCCCAATTATCAACAACTCAAGGCGATGTGTTGCAAACCAGCCCACGGCTGTTAACCTACGAATTATGATTTCTTTGATAAAAAATAACTCAAATCCACTCACCCGTCTTCTGTAATTTCAACATTAACTTTGAGGTAGGAAACAAATATTCATTAAAAATCTCCTTAATCAGTCCATTCGTCGTACCAAATTCAATCTTCTTTTTAATGTTCAAAAAATTAATCAATTCTTTCAAAATAATCAAATGACCTTGCAACAAAATATCCTTATCTTGTAAATACATCTGTCTTTGTGGTCCATGTACACCCATATTGCCACTCGTCAATGGTAACGTTGCTCCACAATCATTATATTTCTGTATAAATCCTACAATCTTCTTCAACATATACAATTCTAAATGAACATTTTTCTCGATATTAATACATTCAAAGAACAATGAATTCGTGTCCAACAGTATTGACGAGGAAATAAAATTCAATATCTTACAAAACAATTGAAAATACTCGAAACTTTGATTGAAATATTTCTCTTGAAGTACATTCGTATGAAGAACGCTGAATAATATATTCAATATTTGTATTAGTATAGTATCTAATTGAATATTGTTGTAATTAAAACTTAACGTTATGATTAATATGAACTGTTCTTGTGTTGTACTTCGTATTGTTTTGTTTGGACAAAATAATAATAGATCGATTAGGAACTTCTCGAAGATTTTCTCTTTGAGCAATTTCTTAAACAAATCGTTATTAATGAGAATGCATATGGTGACTATTTCTAATGATTCTTTACAAACGAGTATGTCGTCTAGGTCGAGATCTTTTGAATTTATATTTGTGTTTTTGTCGGAGTCTTCGCTATCGTTCAATTGGTTTTTGTTTATTTGAGATGGATTTAGTTTTTCATCTGTAAACAAATTGATAAGAGTGTGATAAATTGATAAAACTGTGATAAATTGATGAAACCGGCACATGACAGAGAATCCTGGACAAGAAATGAGGGACTTTCAAACACGCGGGATTTTTCCCATTTGCGGCTTGTAATTTGCAATCTCTCCGTCGGCCTATTTTGTTTTTAACTTTTTATGTTTACTTGTTAGCTTTATTGACATATTTTAACCCCTCTAGACAGGTTAGGAAACGTTTTCCATGCCTTAATGAGCAATCTTGTTATTCTTGTTTGAGCACACTTTTTGAATGTGATTAGAAAGGGGAAAAATATTAAGGTAAAAGTGGTGGGATTTGGGAAAAAGGGATCTTTCCTGTCCAGGATTGTCTGTCATATGCCGCACTCTAAACTGATAAGAGTGTGATAATGTGGCCGACGAGGGGAGTAATGAGAATGCATATGGCGACCTGAAACATTTAGGAGAAGTCATCATTTCAGATAAAAAACGTCTGAAATTTGACAATGGAACATTTGCAAGTAATATTTTGGTTTCACATAAATTTCAATATCGAATGTAGTACCGAGAGAAGCAAGCAAGTTTATTTATGTGACGGTCCTAAGTCTGTGTAAATACAAGGGTTTGGTGTTAGGAAGAACATCCAGCTTTAAAAACACATTAACAACAACAGACTGCCCACTATAGATTGATTACTTACCATTATTCGATTGCTCCTCCGTAGAATCAAAAACAATTCCTTTATCAATCTCATTAAATAAATTATTATTTTTTGCTATAAAATCATCGTAATTATTATTTTTTAAATTAAAAGTTCCATACGAGCTGGCCCAAGTTAATTTTAATAACGACAAAATAAAATTAAAATTTGGTAATAAATTTGATAACTTCACATCCGTTGATGAAGTCGTTAGCTTTAAATTTTCAATATTTTTTAAATTATTTTCTTCGATTGTACATTTAAAATTTTCACTCGTCGAATTATTTTTAACACTATTATTTTTATGTATCTTCTCACTATTTTTTGTTTTTTCATCACACGTATCTTCATTGTTATTAATTATCAGCTGATGTTCATCGTGCTACTTGTCAGTTTGTCTGATTCCAGTAGAGTTTTTTCATTGCTCGTTGTAAGAATTTCATTTGTAGTGGTGTTAGCAAGAATGTCATTTTTCAAATCTCCAGCCATGTTTTCTTTGTCGTTATTTAGAATGTTGTCTGTATTGGTAGCACTACTGGTCGTTGTTGTTGATGTAGATGTTGGATTCAGTTGAGAGTTGATGTACATTTGGGACAGTTTTATGCTGAAAAAAAAAAAAAAAAATTAAATTGAACAAAATAAAAATCAATCATTTAATTGTGACATCAAATCGAAAAATAAATGTGGCACCACAGAAACCTCCATATTTATTTTTAAAAAATACTACCGTTATTTATGACTAGGACTTTTCATTTCCTTTGTAGACATTATAAAGAAAACTGACTGGTTGGTTTGCTTATTAGGTATCTTGAAAATATCTTCTTTTTTTTATTTTAATTTAATCTAACTTCTCTTTAACATCTATTGGTCATTCAAGACGGGGGTTTCACCCTCCATTCGCTGGAAACTTGCAAACCAGCTACCCACATTGACCTTACCCAGCCTGGGTTGGGCCGGAAAAATAACCAGCATCACGAGAACGCGAAACTACGTGGCCACCCACAACCTCGCTGGACGTTGCTTAACTTCAGTGATCTAACGGGAACTGGTGTATTCAACGTGCCATAGACGGTGGCTAAGTTTCGTCTCCTTTGTAGACATTATAAAGGAAACTGACTGGTTTGTTTTGTTGTTGGGTATCCATTGGTAACTCGGGACCCACGTGATTAGTCAGCTGATTTCTCTCATACACAAAGTTTGGAACAGTGTTGACGATCGAGTTTAGGCATTTACCTATAGTCATTGACGAGTAGATGTAGATTTGTTCATAGAGTAGGATTTCTGTTTGACAATTACAATACCAACCAATCAGTTTCCTTGAAAATATCTACAAATTAGACGAAACTCGAGTCGGAATTGAAAAGTAAATGAATCTTTTTTTATTTTAAAAATGCTTCTTAAATCAGAAAGCGTATCAATTTATATACAAACCATTTTAATTAAAAGTTAAGATATTCCATTTGAATTAAAATAAGTAATTTTTTTTATTTCACAGTAAAAATTTTCATTAGAAGAATTACTATCACAAAAATTGTGCATTCTAAATATGTAGACAAAAAACAACTGATGCGTTCCTTGGGAGCAAATTTAAAGGTCTGACTGCCATTGCTTAAAATTATAAGTTTATTTTTTCAATCAATAGTGACATCATTTCTGATAGTCAAGGACCCCCGTCTCCAATAACATCTATTGGTCATTCGAGATGGGTGTTTTACCTTTCATTTGCTAGAAACTTACGAATCAGCTTCCTCACCTTGCCTGGATTGTGCTCAGACGCAAGAGCTCGAACCTACATGGTGACCCACTTCTTAAAACCTCGCTGGACGAAGTTCAACTTCAGTGATTGAACGGGGACTGTTGTACTCATCGTGCGATAGACGCTGGCTGGTTATTTGTCTGCCACTTACCTAATATTTCGGACAATAAATTCATTTGTTGAATTGGGTATAGCATGATGAAATGCTTGCTTCAATAAATTGATATTCGTCAGTCTATCTTGATTTACTCCCTCGTCGTCGTCAATGCAATGTTTGGCTTCTAGTTCCAGCAGATTGATTTTGATATGACCCATAATGGTGAGAATGAGTTTGGATATTTTCAAAATTAGTAAATACGCCGATCTGCGGAGAGAAAGAAAAAAAAAAGAAAGAAAAAAAAAAAAAAATTGATTTCTATGAAAATATACAGAAATAAAAAATATTAATAATTTGAAAGACAATGACCCAATTAGCTCTATTGAGATTTCGTGCTGAAGGTCGGCGATTTCGAGTCCACAGTTCAATTCAATTGAATTCTTTATTTATGTTTACGTATAATGAGATTTTTATACAAAGGTATTTTTCCCAAGCCTTTTTAGACTTCTAAGAAAAGTATGAGCCTGTATCGTCAGATTTTTTATAGTTGAAAATTAATTATATCCATCATTGTGAACGCTTCGCTTGATGTCTTACAGGCATGGCGGTTCCCGTGCTGTGCTCATACTTATAATAATATGGTACTGATGATAATTTCTCCAAAAATGATAATTAATCAATTTATTATAGACATAAAACTATCCTATGTCCTTCTCTGTCATGCCCACTATCATGTAAATTTTTTTTTAGTAGATTGATGAGGTAGTTTTTTCAGTTATCGTGTACAAGCAAAAATGAGCTTTTTGTTTATCAAAAGACAATTACTGTCAGTCACATATACAGGGTTTCGTGCAATCTAGAATTAGTTTATGATAAATAATAGAAATAGGTTGATATTGATAATCTTTTGCCGGAAAAGTGATATGCGTTCCATGCGTAGAACCGACCATCTTATGGATGGTGCTTCGGCTACGAGCCCAGCCTTACCTTTTTGTAGCTAAATCTGCATTGGACAAGAAATTTGTTTTGGTAAGTATGTCCAATACGATGGCCACATGTTCAGACGTAAGAAAACTAAATTGAAACTCGGATGCCTTCTCGCCAAGGGTATCCACTGCAGGTAGCAACATAGCGTATAATACCTGAAATATGAAACAGAAGTCAGCATTTCAAGTACAACGAGAAGTCAGCATTTCAAGTATAAAGAGAAGTCAGCATTTCAAGTACAAAGAGAAGTCAGCATTTCAAGTACAGAACGTCCGAAATTTGACAATGGAACATTTAAAAATAATTTTTTGGTTTCAATAATGAATGTAGCCACCGAGAGAAGCAAGCCAGTTTCATTAGGTGACGGTCCTAAGCCCGTGTAAATACAGGTTTGGTGTTAGGAAGGGCATCAAGCCTTTAAAAAACTCTGCTTCAAACTGAAGATGGAAAGTCATCAGCAAATTGTAGTAGCTACGCATATATAGTGTGATAAGCAAGCGAGGGTTAAGATAGACCCCAACCTGAGAGAGAAAACTATAATAGAAATGTGAACAACAAGATGTTAATGTTGAAAATTACAAAAGATAGACCCCAACCTGAGAGAGAAAACTATAATAGAAATGAGAACAACAAGATGTTAATGTTGAAAATTACCAATGATTAAAATTTACGAAGTTGGTCTTTATTGGAATTCAGGACTTAGAAATAATTTATAAAATGTTAAGAATTATATTAATAGACGCTCGATCTGAAGTTCTTCCTTCAGATCGACCGTTAGGATCATTCCCAGTTTTCTATTGGCTAATGATTTTGATTTCAGCCAATAGCAATTTCGTATTAACTCTAAACAATTAATATTGTTTAAGTTCCCTTGGCATGTTGCTATAACATTTCGACATTGGAGGATGTATAACTTGAATTCTTTGTTCTACTTAATATTGTTTCAATTTGATGTAATAGTTCAATATCTGATGATGCAAGAGTTCTGGAAGTTATTATTCAATCAAATACTGGGTGTGTTTTACATCCAACAAATACCTAATACCTCTCCCCTCTCAGAGCAAAATCAAGGTCAATAAATATCATGAGGTATCGATAAATATGACCCACCATCGGCATGGAAGGGACAGAGATTATCAATATCTAGCGACAAAGTTAAGTAACGAGGTTGTGCCATGTGGGTGTCCACGTGGGTTCGCGCCCTCGTTATGTTGGTGGCTATTTTTCCGGCCCAACCCAGACTGGGTGAGGTCAATGTGGGTAGCTGGTTTGCAAGTTTCCAGCGAATGGAGGGTGAAACCCCCCATCTTGAATGACCAATAGATGTTAAAGAAACGTTAAACCAATTTTTTTTTTTTTAAAAAAAGTAAGTAGATAAATGCGGTGAAAAAAAAAATCGGTTGATTTATTGAAAAACATTGTTAAGTCATCTTGAATTTGAAAACTTTTATGCATCGTGTTGAAATTTTATGTTTTTAAACTCAACAGCTTTGACTGGACAAGTACAGTCTCATCAAAGGGACAACTTTTTTTACGTAAATCGGACAATACCACAATGGCAAACTCATTCCTATTTTAGTTTTCCAATCCCCAAAACAACTATTATACAAAACTCCACCAGCTTTCAAATATTACTGATGATCAGCTATATCATCAGTAATATTTGAAAGCTGGTGGATTTCTAAAGATTCGCTTTACCGATTTGGACGTTATATATATCGACTGAAAGCTATTTTACGTCTAAAAGTAAAGAACACCTAGTACTAACAAAAACGTTAAAAAACTTTTTTTTGAGTTTTTTCCACCCCTAATCATCACAGATTTTCTTTCCTAAAAAAAAAAAAAAAATCGATGATTGGATTCTACGTAACTTGAAACGTAAAATATCAAATTCTGTGTGGGGGGGTAGTTTTTCCTGGTGGTCGGATTCAAAGGCTCATTATTGGCACTTTTTTGGAGTTTTTTCCACCCCTAATCGTTACAAATTTTTTTTCCTAAAAAAAAAAAAAAAAAATCGATGATTGGATTCTACGTAACTTGAAACGTAAAATATCAAATTCTGTGTGTGTGTGGGGTAGTTTTTTCTGGTGGTCGGATTCAAAAGCTCATTATTGACACTTTAGTAAATAAAAATGTTAACGACTTACCTCTAAGTGATAAAGTACTTGAGATGACGAAGGAGAGAAAAATATTTCATTGACAGGAGACGTTATGTGAGTTCCTGTCACTTGAGACTGAGGCTTTGAAAATGCCATCTGAAATAGAAAAAAATAAATACATTTATGGGAGCACCTTATGAAGATAGAGGAATACTTGCAGCGCTGTTGGTGTGAATCAAAAATATTATTTTATTTTATACAATTTCTATGTTATTTTTACTGTAATTCTAAAGCGACATAGGAAACGCCATTCAGGAATGATAATTCCATTCCTACGTGGATAAATTGGCGAAAAAAAAGGCTGTCGAGAAACCGGTACTCATTGCCACCTAAAAATTTCTATGACCGATTTTAGTAATATATTTAACGAGATAATAAAGCTAATTTTTCGATCAAATT
Organism: Pachypsylla venusta; assembly: GCA_012654025.1. NCBI lineage: Eukaryota > Metazoa > Arthropoda > Insecta > Hemiptera > Aphalaridae > Pachypsylla > Pachypsylla venusta. The sequence continues at coordinate 16,147,910 of CM022884.1, forward strand.
CTACAAGTTTTAACCGGAGGGAAGCAAGGGGCACAGCTGCTAGTATCTATACATGTTATAAACTAGCTGTTTCGCCCACCAAAATCGAACAGTCACGGTCCGATATCTTAAACTTTGTCGCGACAGCATATCAACACAAAGCGACAAAGTGTTAGGTGGCCGTGTAGTCCTTATTCTAGGACATTTTCTGCAAAGTTACGAGTTCGAAACCGGAAACGGGCAAAATAAAATTTAGAGAATACTAAAAAGTCCGAACGGCCATCCCTCTAAGGCCCTTGGCGAAGCGTTTAAATCTTGGGTTTTTAAAGGTTGCAATATATAGTGTGGACACAAACCCATACCCCCCCCCCAAATTCTATTCTCCTTGAAAAAGAAAAATATCAATATACGAATCGCAGCGAAGCATGGGCGAAACGGCTAGTATTTAATAAAGATCACTCAATTCCTCTCTCTACAATTGATGAACATTGATAACAATTAAAGGCCTTTTTGTAATCTAAAACGAATATAACCACGGGTTCAAGGCTATCTTTTCGGAATCTAAAACGAATATAACCACAGGTTCAAGGCTATCTTTTTGGAATCTAAAATGAATATAACCACGGGTTCAATGCTATCTTTTTGGAATCTAAACGAATATCTAAGCCAAATTTATCAGAATTTAGATAGAAATTGCAACATTTATTTAAAAAAAGATAGCCTTGAACACGTGGTTATATTCTGTCGGTAATTCAAAATTCACAGAGAAAAAAATATTTAAAGGGCCAACCTTTTAGCTTTTAAATATTTTTTTCTTTAATGAAAATCTGGTTTTTCTTTACTAGGGATGATTTTTAATTTTTTTTTTTTAACATATTTGTGGCTGTATGTTTTTCTATTAATTTTTTAAACCTATGAAAAAAAAGAAAAAAAAAAAACATAATAATACAAAGAATAACGATATAATAAGCAGTATCTACAAACCCAATGGGTTGGTATAGGTAGCAGATATTATGACTCTCAGACTGGTAAACAGTAGGGAGTGAGATGAAACCCAGCCAAACCATGGAACTTCATTCTCATGAATTGGAGATATTTACTAATATTGAACGACATGGATGTGGTCGGGATTATCAACATCTAGTCCGACGTTCTCAGATTAGCATAATATGCAACCCAACCCATGGAATTGCATCCTCATGAATTTGAGATATTTACCACTATTGGAGGACATGGAAGGGGCCGGGATTATCAACATCTAGTCCGACGTTCTCAGATTAGCATAATATGCAACCCAACCCTTCTACGACCATCACTTTCTGATAAGTAAGTACACAAAGAGACATGTACACTTTGTTACTCTAAACCTAGAAATCCTTGAGAGGTATCAATGAAAGGGAAACGGACAAAGAAAGGTTGAGAACAACTGATTTATGTCAACCTGAGGACAACTTCTCGTTCTATTTATTTACCTTGAGTCGATGAACGGTGGTCGTGTCAGGTGGTATCAACTTCAATATACATCGCGCCGAGTCTCTCAGTTCAATGTTTTCAAGTTCACTTCCTTTGTCAGCAATTTGAAAGAAGAATTGTGTATAGCATGCATTCTGTGACATGATGACGCCGGGCAGAGAACATTCAGCTTCTACTCGAGTTTCATGTGTCGGAGAACCGGCAGATGAGTCCGAGTTACTTTCTGGCGAGGAGGCAATGTTGGAGTTGATTTGAGATAGTTTGCCCGTCAGAAACTGAAAACAAAAATAAACACTGTCAGTCTTCATGCGTGAGTTTCGTGTGTTGGAGAGCCGGCAGATGAATCCGAGTTACTTTCTGGCGAGGAGACAATGTTGAAATTGATTTGAGATAGTTTGCCCGTCAGAAACTGAAAACAAAAATAAACACTGTCAGTCTTCATGCGTGAGTTTCGTGTGTTGGAGAGCCGGCAGATGAATCCGAGTTACTTTCTGGCGAAGAGACAATGTTGAAATTGATTTGAGATAGTTTGCCCGTCAGAAACTGAAAACAAAAATAAACACTGTCAGTCTTCATGCGTGAGTTTCTTGTGTTGGAGAGCCGGCAGATGAATCTGAGTTACTTTCTGGCAAAGAGACAATGTTGAAATTGATTTGAGATAGTTTGCCCGTCAGAAACTGAAAACAAAAATAAACCCTGCCGGACTTCATGCATGAGTTTCGTGTGTTGGAGAGCCGGCAGATAAATCTGAGTTACTTTCTGGCGAGGAGACAATGTTGGAGTTGATTTGAGATATCAGATTCGAAAAATAAACACTGTCAGACTTCATGCGTGAGTTTCATGTGTTGGAGAGTTACTTTCTGGCGAGGAAGCAACTGGTTTCACTTGACTTAGAACATGTCTCCGAATGTTAAATCTAGACCTCACTTGCTTACTTACCAGTTTATTTTGTTGTATCATCATACAGACCATCAACTTTCTATCATCACATGTATCTAGAAACTCTCCATTCAGATAGAGATCAAGCTTTGTATTACTAACAACTGGTTTCACTTGACGTAGAACGTGTCTCCGAATAGCACCTATCGTATCATGAGTGTGAGTTAATACTTCAACGTCATCTATCTGTCGACCCGGTTGATTGAAACGAACTGTTAATGTAAGATGCTTTCCACGACACGCTCTGTGAACAAAAATGAAAATTAGTTCTACGAACTGTTGATCTCACTCAATTATTTGGCTAGACCCCAGGTGGTACAATCTAGTTCTAGTAACATACCTACCTGTCTTTTGTCAAGTCTTTTGTCTTTTAGTCTTTTTTTAAAAAAAATATAAAAAAAATAGAGAAAATGTTGTTAACTTTGTCAACGACTCCCACTGTATCTCCAGGCCAAGGAAAGTGACCATTCCAACAGGATCTGTCCATAATGCTGACGGCACTAGATTGGTTGGGTTTGATAGACAGTTGAATCAATGAATTACATCATGATCAGCCGCATATATCGAGGACAATGATCAGATACTTCAGGGTTTAGCAAGGATTTATATACCAACTCTTTGAAGAAGTATCTGGAGCAGCACGGCTGTAATGAACAGCTCCAACGGAAGAAAAAACACAGCGTTTTTTATTACGATTTTGGCTAAGATTTAAAAATAAAATTATACATTTTTTTTTAGAAATTTAAAACTAGCCAAATCGTTCTGTTTTTACAACAAGTTACTTGGTTTTCATAAAAGTATTAAAAATATATTTTAACCCGACGTTAAATTTTTTTAAAAAAATGTAAAATAGGAATTGTAAATTTGACGTAAACTTATCAAAAATATTGAACAATAATTCGAATTTGACGTAAATTTATCAAAAACATAGGGAAATAAAGAAAATATAATGAACAATAATTTGAATTTGACGTAAATTTATCAAAAACATTGAGAAAGAAGGAAATAATATTGAACAATAACTTGAATTTGACGCAAATTTATCAAAAACATTGAGAAATAAGGAAAAAATATTGAACAATAAATAACTCGAATTTCAAGTAAATTTATCAAAAACATTGAGAAATAAAGAAAATATATTGATCAATAAAATCGAATTTGACGTAAATTTATCAAAAATACTGAGAATTGAAAAATCATTCGAATTCTTTGGATATAAATAAAAAACACATCAACCCAGGAAAAAGAAAAAGAACTAGGAAGACAACATGAACTTATTGAAACTAAAACCAACGTTCCACATTTATATTGCTTTCTTTTTCAACCTCATCTTATTGATCCGAGGAGAAATAAATGCTAACCAGAAGAAAGTTAGTCCGGTAAATATCACTGAACAAAACCAGATCAACGAAAATATCACAGAAATAATAGATTTTATAAAAAATGGAGTGGATAAGAAAACAGAAATAAAAGACCTGATGGAAAATGGAGTAGAAAACAAAACGGATATAATAGACTTGATAAGAAATGGAGTTGATAAGAAAACAGAAATAATAGATTTGATTCAGAATGGAGTTGATAACAAAACAGAAATAATAGACTTTATAAAAAATGGAGTGGATAACAAAACAGAAATAAAAGACTTGATAAGGAATGAGGTTGACAACAAAACGGAAATAAAAGACCTGATTGAGATTGGAGTAGAAAACAAAACGGAAATAATAGACTTGATAAGAAATGGAGTTGATGAGAAAGCAGAAATAATAGATTTGATAGAGAATGAAGTTGATAACAAAACAGCAATAATAGACTTAAAAAAGAATGGAGTTGATAAAAAAACAGAAATAATAGACTTGATGGAGAATGGAGTTGATAACAAAACGGAAATAATAGACTTGAAAAAGAATGGAGTTGATAACAAAACAGAAATAATAGACTTGATAACAAATGAGGTTCATAACACAACGGGAATAATAGACTTGATGGAGAATGGAGTTCATAACAAAACAGAAATAATAGACTTGATGGCAAAAGAGGTTGATAACAAAACGGGAATAATAGACTTGAAGGAGAAAGAAGTTGATATCAAAACAGATATAATAGAGTTGATGAAGAATGGAGTTGATAACAAAACAGAAATAATAGACTTGATGGCAAAAGAGGTTGATAACAAAACGGGAATAATAGACTTGAAGGAGAAAGAAGTTGATATCAATAATAGACTTGATGGAGAATGGAGTTGATAACAAAACAAAAATAATAGATTTGATAAAGAATGGTGTTGATAACAAAACAGAAATAATACAGTTGATGGCAAATGCGGTTGATAACAAAACGGGAATAATAGACTTGATGGAGAAAGAAGTTGATAACAAAACAGAAATAATAGACTTAAGGAACGGAGTTGATAACAAAGCAGAAATAATAGACTTGATGAGGAATCGAGTTAATAACAAAACAGCAATAATAGACTTGAAAAAGAATAGTGTTGATAACAAAACGGAAATAATAGACTTGATGGAGAATGGAGTTGATAACAAAACAAAAATAATAGATTTGATAAAGAATGGTGTTGATAACAAAACAGAAATAATAGAGTTGATGGCAAATGCGGTTGATAACAAAACGGGAATAATAGACTTGATGGAGAAAGAAGTTGATATCAACACAGATATAATAGATTTGATAAAGAATGGAGTTGATAACAAAACAGAAATAATAGACCTGAAAAAGAATGGAGTTGATAACAAAACAGTAATAATAGACTTGATGAGGAATGGAGTTAATAACAAAACAGCAATAATAGACTTGAAAAAGAATGGAGTTGATAATAAAACGGAAATAATAGACTTGATGGAGAATGGAGTTGATATGAAAACAGAAATAATAGGTAACAAAACAGAAATAATACACTTGACGGAGAAGGGAGTTGATATCAAAACTGAAATAATAGACTTGATGAAGAATGGAGTTGATAACAAAACAGAAATAATAGACCTGAAAAAGAATGGAGATGATAACAAAACAGTAATAATAGACTTGATGAGGAATGGAGTTAATAACAAAACAACAATAATAGACTTGATGAAGAATGGAGTTGATAACAAAACGGACATAATAGATTTGAAAAAGAATGATTTTGATAACAAAACAGAAATAACGGTCATGACAGAAATAATAGACTTGATGAAAAATGGAGTTGAGAGCATAAGAGAAATAATAAACTTGATAAGAAATGGAGTTGATGAGAAAGCAGAAAAAATAGATTTGATAGAGAATGGAGTTGATAAGAAAACAGAAATAATAGACTTGAACGCAAATCGAGTTGATAACAAAACGGAAATAGTAGACTTGATGGAGAATGAAGTTGATAACAAAACAGAATTAACAAACTTGATGGAGAATGGATTTGATAACAAAACAGAAATAATAGACTGGATGAGAATTGGAGTTAATAATAAAACGAAAATAATAAACTTGAAAAATAATAACAATACAGAAATAATAGACTGGATGAGAATTGGAGTTGATAACAAAACAGAAATAATAGACTTCATGAAGAATGGAGTTGATAACAAAACAGAAATAATAGATTTGATAAAGAATGGAGTTGATATCAAAACAAAAATAATAGATTTGATAAAGAATGGAGTTGATATCAAAACAGAAAAAATAGATTTGATGAAGAATGGCGTTGATAAAAAAACAGAAATAATAAAATTGAGAAAGAATGGAGTTGATAACAAAACAGAAATAATAGACTTGATGAGGAATGGAGTTGATAACAAAACAGAAATAATAGATTTGGTAAAGAATGGAGTTGATAACAAAAGAGAAATAATAGATTTGGTAAAGAATGGAGTTGATATCAAAACAGAAAAAATAGATTTGATAAAGAATGGCGTTGATAAAAAAACAGAAATAATAAAATTGAGAAAGAATGGAGTTGATAACAAAACAGAAATAATAGACTTGATGAGGAATGGAGTTGATAACAAAACAGAAATAATAGATTTGGTAAAGAATGGAGTTGATAACAAAAGAGAAATAATAGATTTGATAAAGAATGGAGTTGATATCAAAACAGAAAAAATAGATTTGATAAAGAATGGCGTTGATAAAAAAACAGAAATAATAAAATTGAGAAAGAATGGAGTTGATAACAAAACAGAAATAATAGACTTGATGAGGAATGGAGTTGATAACAAAACAGAAATAATAGATTTGGTAAAGAATGGAGTTGATAACAAAAGAGAAATAATAGATTTG
>CM022884.1:16159156-16176504 GCA_012654025.1 Pachypsylla venusta
AAAATGTTCCATTTGATCTCAGCTATCCACCATATGCAGGGGTCCCATTTATAGCCAAACACCCGGTATGCATTCTCAACTCTGTAACTCGGCTATGCTTCGTGTGGCTCACTAATGAATTTCGTAAAAAATGTTCCATTTGATCTCAGCTATCCACCATATGCAGGGGTCCCATTTATAGCCAAACACCCGGTATGCATTCTCAACTCTGTAACTCGGCTATGCTTCGTGTGGCTCACTAATGAATTTCGTAAAAAATGTTCCATTTGATCTCAGCTATCCACCATATGCAGGGGTTCCATTTATAGCCAAACGCCCTGTATATAAAAAAACCCTAGAATACACAAGCTTCCAGAATACAAAATATTTTTTCAAATATCTTTCAAATGTGGGAGAACTAATTGCCGCACCCTGTATTACGCTTATTTAAATAATTTGATTCAAATATATCCAATTTTTTTACCCATGTGGTATTTGCTTTTTTTGCCGTTAGAACTTCCTTGTATTTGTACTTACCTATGCAATGGAATAAGTTTTCTTTCGCCACAGTACATATTATCACACTCGCTGATGTATTCATGGAGAACTTTGAGGACACGACACATTTTGATACACTCTGAGTTCAACCTGACAAAAGAACGGAAATAAATAAGACAACAAATATTTAATTTATCAAAATAGGTATAAAATGTACTATCACACTATTTGTCATGATGCCAAAGTGTGTCATTTTTTTTTTTTTTTTTTTTTTTTTTTTTTTTACTTCAAACAGTATCGAACAGTGTGACTGACAAATATATTTGATCAAATTACCTATTTGATTGTATTTGACATCAAACAGAAAAGTGACCAAAATTTGTCTAAATAGCTTGATTAAACACATGATAAACACGTTTGTCATTGTTTGATCGTTTTTCATTAATCTTACCTTTAAAAATATTTCTGTGGCGTCTGAGGACGCTCAAGTCCTCAATTACTCAAAATACACAAGTGAAGAAAAACAATATTAACTTTCGATCAGAAATCGTTTTNTATACAGCAGCAACAATAATCTTGGCCCCAATAATCGATATCACTACTTTCATAGGCGGATTTTTTTGGAAGAATGGGAGGAATTTGGCCTTTTTTCAATGATAATTTTTTTGTGAGATGTTTGTCACGGGATACAAGCCACAATTTTCATTCGATTTTGACAAAATTTGGTATACATATTACGGACATGAAGGAAATTTGCTGTATAGTTTTTGGGGGCCCTGTCCTGGGACTGGTTTGCGACAACTCGCCATAAGTTGCTGATACTAAGGAATCCTTGCGGATAATGCAGTAGCTTCTCTTTGCAGAGTAATGGAAAAAAAATATCGGGTCCGACCCTTTCCTTAGTCGCCTTTTACGACTGGCATAGACTCGGGTGTCTTGGAAGTATTCTTTTCAAGTCCCCCTATTCACAGGGGACATAGGAAAGATATAATGCAGTAGCTTCTCTTTGCATGAGTAATGAAAAAAAAATATCGTTTCCGACTCTTTCCTTAGTCGCCTTTTACGACTGGCATGGACTTGGGTGCATTGGAAGTATTCTTTTGAAGTCCCCCTATCCACAGGGTGCAAACAAATATACATCAAACAAATTGTGCCAAAATTTTTGGAATCATGACAAATAGTGTGATATTACTATTTGATTTGTGGGTGGAATACTGGCCCCCTATCGTGACCGATTTTATCCAGCTAACAAAGAATGGGTAGGCGTTTCCAGGGGACAACACAAATCAAGTCCTACTTACTCGGCCTCATCACATTGGACATTCTGTTTAGTTAATACACATACAGTATCATAGCAAGCTCTCAGTCGTTCCAAACATTCCGATATGAATGTCTTATGAAATTGTATCACCGAACATTGTAGTTTTGGTCCTAAATTGGTTGATACCTCTTTGAGCAACTCGATGGCACGAAAAGCAATATTCTCGCCACTGTTTGTGATTACCTGCGAAGAAGCAATTTAAGACCTGGGCGTTAATGTCAGTTATATATCCGGGAGGTGGAAAATATGAATTGAAACAAAAAACTCTGCCAATTTGACATATGGGTTTATTATTTCACTGGATGGAAAAAAACTCAAAATTTAACGTTTCAAGGTAAACTAAAATCCAAAAATCGAATAAAAAAATTGGCTCAGGCAGTGTAAACAGTTGCCGCGGGCCGATCATGTTTGACGCGAATGCTCGTTCGTGCTCGAGCCTGATCTCGAGTAACTGATCGTCGGAAATGCTCGAGCAGTGTGAACAGAATGCTCGTTTGTGTTCGTGCTCGTCGAAAATTGGCGAGCAACCATCACAAATGCTCGATGCACGTACATGTTCAGGCAGTGTAAATGGATCTTAGGCTGAAGTGTTTGTTTGTTAACAGTTTTATTTTCTTTTTAAATGCTGTTTTACCATCATGATTCTACTTTGAATGTCCTTTCTTGTGTTTGCCATCATGATTCTTCTTTGAATGTCCTTTCTTGTTTTGCCATCATGATTCTTCATTGAATGTCCTTTCTTGTGTTTGCCATCATGATTCTTCTTTGAATGTCATTTCTTGTTTTGCCATCATGATTCTTCATTGAATGTCCTTTCTTGTGTTTGCCATCATGATTCTTCTTTGAATGTCCTTTCTTCTTTTGCCATCATGATTCTTCTTTGAATGTCATTTCTTGTTTTGCTGTCATGTGTGATCATGCTTCCGAGATAACAAAACTCTTTTACATTTTGTACGACTATATTTCCTATTTTGCTTTCTCATTACCCGCTTTACTGAAGCTTTGATTTTTAATTGATATTGTTTTATTATTTAACAAATTTATATTAGACATCCTATTGGTAACTTTAAAAAAACACTACCGTTATTTATGACGAGGATTCACTTACTTTTTCACTTCCGACTCGAGTTTCGTCCACTTCGTAGACATTTTCAAGGAAACTTTCCTTGATATTGTTTTAATAAGCCGGTTTAATTCTAAACTTACCCGCCACAAATATTCTGTACCAATCAAATCCGCGTCATCCAAAAGAACCGTCCTCTTTTTCATTTTGAAAATCAATTTATTTTGTGCAACATTAACAGATTTGAAAAACTTCTCGAAACATTTGAGTCCACTTTCGGTCAACTGCGACGCTTCAAAACTAAGAACATTCTTTTCGAAAAAATCTTTCATGATTTTCGGATCCAAATCGGGTTCGTCGGTCATTAATTTGGAAAACCATTTGAAACAAGCTTCACGATCGGACTGAAAGATAGCGTTCTCGGTCAATATTTTCCATATTTGTTTGGCTTGTTGTTCACACAACCAGAGTTGGCCATCTTTAATTAGAAATCTTAATATATTGAGTCGTTCATGGACTTGTGTGATGTGATTGTATCGATTGTCAGGATAGAATGTTTCAGGATCAATGTTAGGAGTTTCTAAAAGAGGAAAAAAAAATCATGTCANAAAAAAAAAAAAAAAAATCATGTCATTATTATTTAACAAATTTATATTAGACATCCTATTGGTACCTTTCGTCTACTTCCGATTCGAGTTTCGTCTACTTCAAAAAATTAGGTGTAAACATTAAACGACTTTTGTTGCCCATTGCAGCAGGGTGGCACCTTTTTAGTCAGGGTGTCCACAGATTTTTTTCATCTCATTTCCACGACCTCAAGAATGACTTACTTTCCATGTTCATCACGGAAAGTGATGGTAGTGGGTAACATATTTTGCTACCCTAAGTAAGTCCGACCAGATGGTGCTAATTCCGGCCCCTTCCATGTCCTCCAAGTGATGGTAGTGGGTAGCATATTTTGCTACTCTAAGGAAGTCGGACTAGATGGTGCTAATTCCGGCCCCTTCCATGTCCTCCAAGTGATGGTAGTGGGTNGTTGAATGTCATCTTCCATCTTTCGACTCGACTAGACTGATGATGAATCGAATGATTCGAAACTAGTTTCTTCATAAATAATTATAAATAGTGTTCTTGGTAAGTATTTTGTTTTAATTTACTTAAAAAGTTAATATTTTTTAACACTTATAGGTAATTAACATGTTATTCAAAGATTTAAAAGTAATAAATATCCCAAATTCATGAGGATGAAAATTTCATGACGCTTGATGTGCTTGAACCCATGATTTTCCCTGACTCGTAACCTTGGTGATCCCCACTATCTTCAAGTGTAATACGCATTTTTAAATCAGTAAATTCACCATCACAGAATACGGCAGCCTAACGGTTTTGATTTTCTAATAATAAGATAACGAATCGTGGAATCCCGAGGCAATATTTTTCAGAAACCTTTTTTGACTCTTGGTATTTGACTTTTCAAAAAAATAAATGAAAATATTAAAAATCTCAACGGGTATCAATTTAAAAAGGCACTAAAAAAATCAATTATTGCAAATGACACCATAGAGTGTGGCAGAATTCATTATTAACTAATTCCTCCAGACTATATGTAAATGTATATTTCTTTGTGTTATTATGTCACAATGTTTGTGGGCATCATAGCAATACAAGGTATTTTCAACATTCACTCCAATATCACTAAGCCTAAGCTACACTTTAACAATTTTCACCTTATAATGCTACCACCTGTCGCTATTACCATAGCTACTCAATTGTCCTCAGGAGGCTGAGTTACCCCCAAACACAACCAGACCAAGTAGAAAATTCGAGAAAACTTTTTCAAATTTTCGACCCGTCCAGGAATCGAACCCGGAACCTCCTTGGTGCAAGCCGAGTGTGATGCGCACTCTGCCACGGAGACGTCTCCTCCAGACTATGACTATATATTCGTGAGCTAGATTCCTCTTTGGGGCTAAATAAGCCCCTGCACCTAAGCCTCAACTGGGCCTTTTGTGCTTGATGACTATATATCTATATTAGTATTTTTTCTATGTATTTTTTCCTCTTTGCATTTTTTTTTATTTTTTTATGTAATCAAATTGCAATGTGCAGGGACATACATATTACGAGCAAAGAACAAAGTCATAGTGCAACCTCGGTGGACGTTGCTTAACTTCAGTGATCTAAAGAGAACTGGTGTATTGAACGTGCCATAGACGCTGGCTGTTTTACATTGTCATCATAAATCTAACTATGGAGACTAGACCCCCAGAACCATATCAATTACTGCAAAATAAGAATGCCGCAGATCTCAGTAGCAACATTTAGAGTAATCCAGTTGAGATCAGTCGCTCCGTAGTCGAACTAAACGTAGGGATGTTGTCATCGAAAAGATCTTTGGTCGGAAAAAATCTCTCGAGTAGACTGGATGTGTGGAACCAATTACCTGTGAAGTCCATATTATTAGTACCTGAGACTCTTAGTAATACTGTGATACCCTCAAAATATCTTACCTTGCACGATTTCCCGAACACGATTCATATAATTACACAAATTATCTGCAATCAATGTAATTAGGCCGTGATTTTTAATCAAATAATCTATTATACTCTGTCTATTATTACTCGAATGAGTGTTCCTCTGCGCATGCGTATTAATATTTTGACTTTGTTCGTAGAGACAGCATATTTCTTTGATCTGTCGTAGAGCAGGAACAACCCATTTGTCATTCGTCTTGAATTCTTCAATACATTTTTGAAGCCAAATTAATTTTTGTTTATCACGTTCCTATGAAGGAAAAACAACAACAATTAAGTAAAATTTGGTTGAATTGGGATACTATGTCAAGTAAAACCATATTAAGGAAGATAAAATAAACCAGGGTTCAGAAGCATTCTACTAGAATGAGACAAGATATGACATTCCGACGTCCCTATTTCGTCAAGCCTTATGTATGACGTGTTATGATACTAAAATAAGACAAGATATGACATTCCGACCTCCCTATTTTGTCCAGTCCTATGTATGACGTGTTATGATACTAAAATAAGACAAGATATGACATTCCGACGTCCCTATTTCGTCAAGCCTTATGTATGACGTGTTATGATACTAAAATAAGACAAAATATGACATTCCGACGTCCCTATTTCGTAAAGCCTTATTTATGACGTGTTATGATACTAAAATAAGACAAGATATGACATTCCGACGTCCCTATTTCGTCCAGTCCTATGTATGACGTCCTATGAGAAATGGCTGATAAAAACACCTCCATATTTGAAAGAAATCACGTTAATAGAAATGGCTGAAAAAAAACACCTCCATAATTTGAAAGAAATCACGTTAATAGAAATGGCTGATAAAAAAAACACCTCCATAATTTGAAAGAAATCACGTTAAAAGAAATGGCTGAAAAAACACCTCCATAATTTGGAAGAAATGACGTTAATAGAAATGGCTGATAAAAAAAACACCTCCATAATTTGAAAGAAATCACGTTAATAGAAATGGCTGATAAAATACACCTCCATAATTTGAAAGAAATCACGTTAATAGAAATGGCTGATAAAAAAAACACCTCCATAATTTGAAAGAAATCACGTTAATAGAAATGGCTGATAAAAAAAACACCTCCATAATTTGAAAGAAATCACTTTAATAGAAATGGCCGATAAAAAAACACCTCCATAATTTGAAAGAAATCACGTTAATAGAAATGGCTGAAAAAAACAACTCCATAATTTGAAAGAAATCACGTTAAAGAAATGGCTGAAAAAAAACACCTCCATAATTTGAAAGAAATCACGTCAATAGGAATGGCTGAAAAAAAGCACCTCCGTAATTTGAAAGAAATCACGTTAATAGGAATGGCTGAAAAAAAACACCTCCGTAATTTGAAAGAAATCACGTTAATAGAAATGGCTGATAAAAAAACACCTCCGTAATTTGAAAGAAAGCACGTTAATAGAAATGGCTGATAAAAAACACCTCCATAATTTGAAAGAAATCACGTTAATAGAAATGACTGAAAAAGAAAACACCTCCATAATTTGAAAGAAATCACGTTAATAGAAATGGCTGATAAAAAAAAACACTTCCATAATTTGGAAGAAATCACGTTAATAGAAATGGCTGATAAAAAAACCTCCATAATTTGAAAGAAATCACGTTAATAGAAATGGCTGATAAAAAAAACACCTCCGCAATTCGGCTAAAAAAAAACATCTCCGTAATTTGAAAGAAATCGCGTCATCTTCGGAATCACTCACCTGAGAACAACTATAGTCTAAAATTTTCAAATGAGATGCCAGCGCTTGTTCCATAATCTCTGTCATAATGTCCGAGTGAGCCAAACTCCAAAATAAATTCAAAACTTTGTATGCCATAACTCCATCTTTGTCGTCTTCGGCCAAACGTCGAATTAATTCAAGAAGCTTTTCGGTTTGTTTTCGATTTGCGTTTGTCCAACTTGCCTGAAAATGGAATATTCAATTAAAACTCAAATCTTTCAACTAGTAATTCAATTAAAATTCAAATCTTTCAAATAATTCAATTAAAATTCCAATCCTTCAACTAGTAATTCAATTAAAATTCAAATCTTTCAAATAATTCAATTAAAATTCCAATCTTTCAACTAGTAATTCAATTAAAATTCAAATCTTTCAAATAGTAATTCAACGAAAATTCCAATCTTTCAAATAGTAATTCAATTAAAATTCAAATCAGCCAACGATCATACCACGTTGAATACATAAATTCCCGTCAGATCACTGAAGTTAAGCAACGTCAGGCGGGGTCAGTACTTGGATGGGTGACCGCTTGGGAACACCACGTATCGTTCTCTTTTTTCCGGCCCAATCCAGGCTGGGTGAGGTCAATGTGTGCAGCTGGTTTGCAAGTTTCCAGCGAATGGAGGGTAAAACCCCCGTCTTGAATGACCAATAGAATTGATGTTAAAGAGACGTTAAGCCAAAATTAAAATAAAAAATAAATAAATAAANATAAATAAAAAAAAAAAAATCAAATCTTTCAACTAGTAATCCCTGAATGAACGCCAAATGTGTAGCCTGGGAGTCAACATGCGCAGACACTGTGCTCCCTCTTATGTGCTTTTTTTAATCTAACTGACTAGCCTGAATGGCCGCCATCAAGAAATTATCTAAATATCGTTTCATAAGCAATAATAACCATCACACTGATTAGAGCATCTTAATATGAACAGGCGGACCAAAAGTGGTGCAAATTGTTTTTGGGAGAACGCATTTTGATTTGCATTCAAAGGAGGAATACTGGGACACTGATGGATATGGTGCCGCACACTCGGACCGAAGTGCGTTGTTTTGGAGATGAACTTCATCTTCCTTGATGGGAAGGAGGAATACTGGGACAGTGATTGATATGGTGCCGCACACTCGGACCGAAGTGCGTTGTTTTGGAGAAGAACTCAATCTTTCTTGATGGGAAGGAGGAATACTGGGACAGTGATGGATATGGTGCCGCACACTCGGACCGAAGTGCGTTGTTTCAAAGAAGAACTCCATCTTCCTTGATGGGATCTTTCTCTTCGCTTCACCAAGGAATCTTATTTTGTGTTGAGTCCTCGCGATGGCTCGGTCTTCGCCCCAGGACTACTCGGTATGGGAGGACTTCAAGCAATTGGAGGAATTCAAGTTTCGACCAAAGGCCATCACATCCCCGTTCCATCAACACACCCACTCTGCATTCTTTTCCCTCATGGAACTGCTTCTTCCGGCCAAGCTGCTCCTCATACTACCCCTCAGAGCCGGCATTGAGTCCAACATCGATCTACCGTATGGCACTGCTCAATTTGTCGTGACATCATCAAACGCTTCCAAACTTCAGTTAAACGTAACACCTGTTGTGAATGGTGTGATCTCAAATGTTCAGGACTTACAAGTCATAGACAATGAAATGACAGATTCATTGGCTCCTGCTGTCAACCCTCTGCAAGCTGTCCACAAACTGTAAATATTACCAACAATACATCTTCTCTCTTACTTCAATTTAATTGCAATGGTCTTAGATATACATTTTGTGTTAACTTATCTACTAATCAATAAAAAATAAGAAAAATATCATTAAACATGAAACAAAAGTCATTATTATTACCTGAAAACATTCAAACAAGTGATCCATCTGTTCTGGACTGAAATCCCAAGCTAGTTTAGCTAACAAATCATGCACGTTTTTCACAATTGCGTCATGTTTTCCAGACTGAGCCGCCCATACAGCGTCCAAATCTTGTAAGGTTAAAGCTTTTTCTTTAATTATAAAACGAAGAATTTTCTCTAATTTCTCAACATACTGCGGCTGATGAAGAGAATCTCGAAGTACTATTTCTAAAACATTATTTTCTTTGATCCATTTCTGAAAAATAAAAACAATAATATAATGTATAATCAATCAGACCTCCATGCAGCTCGTACGGAGTTTGAAAAAATAAATTTCGAGTTCATTCATTCAATAGTGTATGAGACAGCAGCTTGAGATAAGTTGTAGTCTACTGCGACAGATTTTAATTGTCATCATACATCAGTCCTTGGAGGCTGATAATTGACATGGGCTCCCCAGAGTCATGACAAATAACTGTCATATAATTACGTCAGTAAAACAAGCGTTACAAACAAACTGATATCACAGAGTTGCTTTCTGTGTTATTTTACACCACCAGTTCAGGTGGACGCGGCCCGTCAGGATGTTATCCTCAAGTAAGTTTTTACAATCTCAAGTATGATTTATTTTTCCTACAATCTCAAGTATGATTTACACGCCAGTATGATTTTCTTACAATCTCAAGTAAGATTCACACGCCAGTATGATTTTGTTACGATCTCAAGTATGATTTACACGCAAGTACGATTTCCTTGCAATCTCAAGTATGATTTACACGCCAGTCTGATTTTCTTACAATCTCAATTATGATTTACACGCCGGTATATTTTTTTACAATCTTAAGTATGATTTACACGCCAGTATGATTTTCTTACAATCTCAAGTAAGATTCACACGCCAGTATGATTTTGTTACGATCTCAGGTATGATTTACACGCAAGTACGATTTCCTTGCAATCTCAAGTATGATTTACACGCCAGTATGATTTTCTTACAATCTCAAGTATGATTTACACGCCAGTATGATTTTGTTACGATCTCAAGTATGATTTACACGCCAGTATGATTTCCTTACAATCTCAAATATGATTTTGTTACGATCTCAAGTATGATTTACACACAAGTACGATTTCCTTGCAATCTCAAGTATGATTTACACGCCAGTATGATTTTCTTACAATCTCAAGTATGACTTACACGCCAGTATGATTTTCCTACAATCTCAAGTATGATTTACACGCCAGTATGATTTTGTTACAATATCAAGTATGATTTACACGCCAGTATGATTTTCCTACAATCTCAAGTATGATTTACACGCCAGTATGATTTTCCTACAATCTCAAGTATGATTTACACGCCAGTATGATTTTGTTACAATCTCAAGTATGATTTACACGCCAGTATGATTTTCTTACAATCTCAAGTATGATTTACACGCCAGTATGATTTTGACCGCGAAGGATAGAATCGGCTGCTCTCGGACAGTCCCATGAGTATCATAAAGTCTGCTTACCGCCATCCTATCTGGTGTCAGCCACTCTTCATCCTGGCCCAGACCAGTGTGTCGGTGGGGATAATACGCCACACTGGCTAGAACTTTATTCACTTCATTCAAAGCATTCATTTTTCCATTGAAAGATGATATTTGGAGCAGTCTGAAACCAAAATGTAAATCAATCGTAATAATCAAAACATTAAAAACTCTCATGCTAATGTGACATGTGGGTTTATTATTTTAATTTTATTTTTTAATAATCCATTCCTCGGTAGCTCAGTGGTTAAGCGCTCGCCTGGTAAACAGGAGTTCGTGGGTTCAATCTCAAGCAGAGGCAGGATTTTTTTCCTCATTAATTTGGGTATTTTACCACAAAAAATAGAGCTCTAAGGGTTAGGTGGTAGAAAATGCCTCAGGCATTAACCTCGCCTAGTGGTGATTTTACACTCAAGGGTATATTTTTCTTTTTAATAATCCATTCATATTATAAAACATAGGGAAGGCAACAGGAAACCACCCTCTACATCAATTCATTCCTGAGACAAAGTAATCTACTTGAAGTGGAGGACTACTGCAAACCAGTTGTTCAACTGTTGACTTAATGATGATGATTATAAAACAAAGTCCCCCTCCGGCCCTGCCTGTTTGCGATAAACTCAAAATCTACTGGGCGGATTTTCATTCGGGTTTCACCAATACACAAATAAAGAAGTTGTAAGGTACATAATGAACCCCAGAAAAATGAACCTTTTTCGAATTACGATCGATTTTTCAAATTTTGACCAAATTCAGCAAGTTGCGATTCGATATACCTATTAAATTTTGTCGCGACGACATATCAATTAAAACGAGAAAGTTTTATAGGTGGCCTCTTAAACCTTAATTTAGGACATAGTTTGGAAAGTTATGACATTCCAGAGTTATTTGAATCTAAGATAGGGTAAAATGAAATTTAAGAGATTGATGGGAATGGAATCCCCCCCCCCAAAGCCATAGACTGAGACACCAGAAACATTTATTAGAATTCCTCTCCAACAGTTTTCGAGTATCGGATGATTTTTCGATTTTTGTATGAGAAATCATATAATACTATTAGCACGGGAACCGTCATGCCTCTAAACGAAATAAGCTCAGCCCGGTAGTCATTTTATATAATAAGGCAGATAAAATACTATATCTTCACATGACAATAAATATTATTTAGAGATGACTAGTTTGATACCCTTCCCACCAACATTAAGTGTGTCCATTGTATGCCACGATGCCTCCCCGGTGCAAACAGACTGTTACCTTAAAATCATTTTCAGTCTAAATATTTCCAATTGTCGGACGGTGTCTTCTTGATTTGGAATCCTGGACGCTAGAAGTTTGCATGATTTAATTATGGCTGATATGGCATCATTTTTTGACTCATTTTTAGCTTCTTTCTTCAACTCTTCATCTGTAAGACTGTCGAGAAATTCTGGCACTATTTCCTAAAAAAATAAAAATAAAATAAAATAAATAATATATAAAATTTAAATAATATATGTATTTAGCAATTCATTGATTAACTAAACTATTCTGAACATTACAAAGGATAGTTATTGAAAACTAATGTTGTTTCCGTTGAAAAAACAACGGATACATACTTACCTCCAAATTTCAAACTTCCTTTTGTAGATTTCGAGACATTCAGCAGAAAAATAGCCCTCGCCCTTAGCCAGCGTTTATGGCACGTTGAATATACTAGTTCCTATTAGATCACTGTAGATAAGCAACGTCCAGCGAGTTTGTAGCCTCGTGATGATGGCTACTTTTCTGGCCCAATCCAGACTGTGTGAGGTCAATATAGGTAGCTGGTGTGTAAGTTTCCAGTGAAGGGAGGGTAAAACCCCCGTCCCGAATGACCAATAGATGTTAAAAGGACGTTAAGAAAAAAAAACCATGGCCTTAATTAAGCAAAATAATGAAAAAGATTTATTTATAACCATATAGCTCCAATGGTTCAGTCACTGCATTAGTCTTCCACTCGGGAGACCCAGATTCGAATCCTGGCAGGGGCAGAAATGTGTCACTGTAGTTTGGATGGTTTTGGGGGCCACTCAGCCTCGTGAGGACAATGAGTAGCTATTAAGATCAATGCGCACAGCGACTCGGTGCCAGCATTGTAGGTAAAATAGTAAAATCAAAGTAATTGGATAATGATTAATATTGGGAAAATCCTACAATGCTGCAGTGAGAACCAAAGTTGTGACATAATAACAGAAAGAAAGAGCATTTATTTTTTTATAGCCATACTAGCTGTTTTGCCCGTGCTCCGCTACGGTTTTTATATTGCTATCTTTGTTTTTCATGAACAATGGAAATTGGGAGGTATTGGTTTGTGTCCAGTCTGTATATTGCAACCTTTAAAACCCAAGATTTACACGTTTCGCCAGGCGCCTTAGGGGCACGGCCATTCTGACTTTTTAGTAAATTAAAAATATAATTTTGTCCTTTTCCGGTTTTGAACTCGTAACTCCGGAATGGCTGGCCATACCTTTGCAGAAAATGTCCTAAAATAAGGGCTAAAGGGCCACCTAAAACTTTCTCGCTTTGAGTTGATATGTTGTCGCGACAAATTTTAAGATATCGGACCGTGATTTTCCGATTTTGGTGAATAAATGAGAAATTTGGCTGTAACTCGAAAACGGCTTGATAAAAAGTGATAATTTTCCTGGGGTCGTAGACCATGATTTTGGGGAGGTCCATTCCCATCAATTTTTCGGTATCTGCTACCGTTTGGGCTGTGGTATTGTAACAGACAACCCCTCATACATAGGTACATGGTACATAGGTACACACAAATTTCTGATTTATATATTAAGAAGATTAAAATTTGGAAAGGTATTTTCAAATTTTAGAAATTAATATCTATGTACATACTGAAAGGAAACTGTGATCTAAAATTCAAGGTTTATCCATGGCGGAGTTACGTTGATGAGTTTTGCCTTTTTTTAAGTTAGTAAAAATAGACGAACCTTTGAAGTCGACCACGATTAAATTTACACTTCCTCCAAGGTTTTATGTTTTAGAGATCAAAATTCAACAATTGAAAAAAAGAAATCCCTATGTTCGTACTTCGTAGGCAACGTTATAGACGGACAGATATTCATAATTAGCAGACCTCGGGTACCCAAAGAAAAACTTACCAAAATGGGTGTAAAATATTTAACAATAGTTGGCAAAGTTAAATATTCAAACACCTGACCAAAGGGACGAAGCAAAGCAAATATTATGGCCACACTTAATGTAGACTTCTTTTCAAATCTCTCCATCAAAATTTGAAAACCTCCCAGATTTCCAAACCTGAAATGAAAATTAAAAAAAAATTAAATTCCAAAAAAAAAAAAAAAATATTAATTAGGATCATTAAGCCACGATATTTCTACAGGTAATACCTACTCAGTGGTTGATTTAAACTTTGGCCCCCCTAGGCAATTTAGAATTGCCGCCTCCAATTTGGCAAGAAATGCGCCTAGGACATGGCCTCTGTTGCTCTTACGTAAATCCGCGCCACTGGAAATACTCAAAGTGGCCACCTCTTGCAGTGATTTCTTTAACCACAACCCTTCTCTAAAATGTAATTTACTAGGAATTATAGGAAGGTGGGGGAATCGTGCGCAGCGGGTAATGGTGCGCACCTGTATATCCCGGATCTGTCAACACTGAGATGGAACACGACTACTGTAACAGTCTCTCCCTAGTGAGAGTTAGTGATACTACTTTATCAGAAGTTTGTTTTTGTTTTGATCTGTGAGCACTCGACGATTGTTTCAAATTCAAATATTTCTTATAATTTTTGATGTTCAGAAATTAGACGGTAAGTGATTGTGATTTTTTCGTTAATTTTTTATTTGTTTATGTATAAAAAAACGTAGAATTATTGTGCGTAAACTGTGATCAGTGCTGTGCTGTTTTCAAAAGTGGTTGTAATCTTTTTAATTTAGGGAAGAAGACCTTGAAAATTGACCCCTGCGCACCATTACCCGACGGTTGGGGAATCGTGCGCATTTGACTTTTCTTGGAAAAAAAAAAATCTGTGCAATATAATAATCTTTGGCTTTGTTCATTAGTTAGCCATTTCTACAGTTTTTAACTTTCTAAGTCTAACAAGAAGGATTCTACAACGTTCCTCGCTTAGGTGCGCACAATTCCCCCACTTTCCCCTACTAATAAACGACCTAATCGATTTCCTATAAATTATGTACATCAGTGAAAAGTACTTTTAAAATGTTATCGCCTGTTTGTAATAAATGGAAATTACAAATTAATCTCGTATTTACCAAGAAAAGAAGACAGCTCTCACACGATGAAAAACGGAATTCATATAAATTTAATGTCCCTTAAACTATTTTGGATAAACAATAAGTCTAATGATATCCTTTGCGGGCATTGTGGAACATTACCGGCAGACCAAAGAGCTTGCCGACTTCTGGTGTATATGATACTTATTTTAGATAAGCAATAAGTCGAATGATATCCTTTGCGGCCATTGTGGAACATTACCGGCAGACCAAAGAGGCTGCTGACTTCTGGTGTATATGATACTTATTTTAGATAAGCAATAAGTCGAATGATATCCTTTGCGGCCATTGTGGACCATTAGAGGCAGACCAAAAAGGTTGCCGACTTCTGGTGTACATGATATTTATTTTGGATAAACAAAAAGTCGAATGATATCCTTTGCGGGCATTGTGGAACATTACCGGCAGACCAAAAAAGGTTGCCGACTTCTGGTGTACATGATACTTATTTTCGATAAGCAATAAATCGAATGATATTCTTTGCGGCCATTGTGGAACATTACCGGCAGACTAAAAAGGTTGCCGACTTCTGTTGTATATAATATTTATTTTCGATAAGCAATAAGTCGAATGATATCCTTTGTGGCCATTGTGGACCATTAGCGGCAGACCAAAAAGGTTGCCGACTTCTAGTGTACATGATACTTACAAGTTAATCAAATCCACAAGCCATCCTCTCAGATTCTTATAATAGTCTACTGGTCGAGCAAAAATTTCATCATCAGGAATATTTGAAGTTTGAGGCACAGAATTACTATGTTGATTACAATTGAAAGAATGAAATCTGCAAAAACCAAACATATCAAAACTCTGCCAATTTAGCAATTGGAATACCCTCGGCAAAAATGTATTATATAAATAGCTTAAAGGTACGTAGAATCCAAGAATTGAATAAAAAAAACGTTCCATTCGTGCTAAGTGGCAAAAATGCCGATTTCTGGATTCACACACTTAAAACGTAAAATATTAATTTTGTTGAATTGGGATACTATGTCAAGTAAATCTATAATGAGATAAAGAAAATACTATATCTTCACTTGACTATAAAATTATTAAGATGTTAATTAGAGCTGACTAGTTTCGTACTCTCCTGAGCACATCATCAGAGCTTGAAGTGAGTTTGAAGACTGAAGAATATTGGGAGTTTTAAAGGAAGAGAGAGAGAGAGATAGTATCTAGGTAGGGGTATATATATTTTAAGGATAAGAATAAGAATTTAAGGGTAATGACTATCTTATAAGGCCGAATTTTTGGTTAGTTTTAAAAGAAGAGAGATAGAGATAGTGGGTATCCTCTTCTTTTAAAACTCCCAATATTCTTCAGTCTTCAAACTCACTTCAAGCTCTGCTGATGTGCTCAGGAGAGTACGAAACTAGTCAGCTCTAATTAACATCTTAATAATTTTATAGTCAAGTGAAGACATAGTATTTTATCCACCTAGCTCTGATGATGTACTCAAGAGAGTACGAAACTAGTCAGCTCTAATTAACATCTTAATAATTTTATAGTCAAGTGAAGATATAGTATTTTTTTATCTCATTGTAAAATATTAATTTTATTTTCGTGATCAATTCCAAAGGTTCTTAGCCAGAGTCTATGGCATGTCCCGTTAGATTAGTGAAGTTAAGCAACGTCCAGAGAAGTTTTACTTTGTGGGTGACCATGTACATAGGTTTGCGCCCTCAAGATGCTGGCTGTTCCCGGCTCAGCCCAGGCTGAGGATAATTGGATTGTAAGTTTCCAGCGAATGGAGTGTAAAGTCCCCGTCTCGAATGACCAATAAATGTAAAAGAAACTTAAAAGCAAAATAAGTTAATTATTGAAAATAATATACGAAAAACAGAGGGCCTCCGCCCAGTATTGTTACTCGGTGTTTTGTAAGACATTTGTTACGAAAAAAAAAAAAAAAAAAAAAAAAAAAAAAAGGGNAAAAAAAAAAAAAAAAAAAAAAAAAAAAAAAAAAAAAAAAATGGGTGCATGTACGCGCGTGAGAAGTTATAAATTTAATAATATTTCCAAAAAACATACTACCAAACCTGGGAGTGAACTCAGAACCTACCAACTATGAAACAGGGGCCTTGCCTCTGAGCCACACTGTTGTATATATATATATAGTATGTCCCAGAAGTCCTGCTCGGTGCTCATAACTTTTGAACCGCTTGGAATTTTGGAATTCTGTTTCTAGGGATAGGAAAGGGCCCATGGCCATTCGAATAGTAATATCAGTATCCAGGTTCGAATCCCGGAAGTGGCTTTTTTTGACACAAAGTGTCGATTTCTCGGGAAATTTAAATTGAATGGTACAAATATTTTTTTGAAGAACAAAAGTGCCAATAAAATAAGGAATATTCCCATTTTTGTTTTTTCAAAAAAATAATCAGGGGCGGAGCCAAAAGGGTTCAAAAGCAAAACTTGTTACACCCTGTATAACGAAAACCGAATATTATTTTGATGTAGAAATTCGTTAAGAGTGGCTCAAAAAAGGTTTTCCATCTACATAAGTAATAAAAATAACAACTTTTAAGTTTT
>CM022884.1:16177288-16204726 GCA_012654025.1 Pachypsylla venusta
CATAGCCAATATATCCAAGAGAGGAAAACAATTCTTACTTGTTACATGGATTGAACACCATAGCCAATATATCCAAGAGAGGAAAACAATTCTTACTTGTTACATGGATTGAACACCATAGCCAATATATCCAAGAGAGGAAAACAATTCCTACTTGTTACATGGATTGAACACCATAGCCAATATATCCAAGAGAGGAAAACAATTCTTACTTGTTACATGGATTGAACACCATAGCCAATATATAAAAGAGAGGAAAACAATTCTTACTTGTTACATGGATTGAATACCATAGCCAATATATCCAAGAGAGGAAAGCAATCTTGATCCAACTTATATACCATCAACTCAATAAATTTATAACAATTACTGAATATACATTGATGAATATTGTACTTCCAATTGTGAACAGCGTCATCGGTTAAAATCTTTGTAAAAGATATCGTTAGCCCTTCTTGATAAAATCTTAAACAATGTTCGCTTTGAGTGTCCGTATCTGAAATAAATAGAAAACTCAGTCACCGAACGAAGTGAAATCTAGTTTTAAGGCCCCCAAGATGGTTGGTTCTTCGTACCGGGGCTACCCGTGCCCTCGGACACGGAAATGGCCATCAACACCGTTCCGACGACAACTCACTGTGTTTTTCCTCCGTCGGACCCAGCCGTGTTGCTCCAGATACTTCCCCAAAGAGCTGATATATAAATCCTTGCACATTTCACGCCTTCATTCATATTATAAATGGCTGCTCATGATGTAAATCATGAGCAGCCAGCAACTATCCATCAAACCCAACTAATCTAGAGCCGTCAGCATTATGGACAGATCCTGTTGCAGAGGCCGCCTTTCTTGGCCTGGAGACACAGTGAGAGTCGTTGAGAACGTTAACAACAACAACAAATCTAGTTTTAACACCACGATTTTCTGTCAGGTAAAAATAGAACTGTCAACTGGCTTGTAACACGTTTCACGCCCTCATTCAGTTTATTATGTTCTAGGTTAGTAAGGTCTGCTTCATTCAACTAAATAGTTTTATTGTGAACTGCATTTCGGATTATATTTTTAAATTAATCAATTGATCCTATCTGTCCTTTTAATAAACATGTGATTTGATAACAGATCTAAGTAGCTGCATTTGGAGTAACCTGGCTGAAATCAGGTGCTCCATAATCAAAACAATCACGTTGGGACGGAACTTGGCGCAATCTTTGATCGGAAAGGAATCCCCAGAGAACTTGGTATGTAGTCCGCTGAGAAGTTCCCGTAGATACAATAATTGTGATGTGTTACATCACCAGCCTTTAATAAGAGTGAGACATCTGTAATTGTGAATTCTAAGAAATACTTACTAGCTTTGCTCAATTCTATGCTAGCTTTTATCAAAGTTTCTAACTCTTGATCTGGTAGGACTGGTACAACCCATCTAGAAGAACTAACTTTACTATCTAATAATGATAATAAATCAACAGGAAATTTACAAGGACATCCTGGACCACAAGTTTGTTCAGTACGTTGATGGGAGTTGTCATTGTTAGGAGATACATTTCGTCCTGAAGAAGTTGATGGAGAACTGGTTTGTGGAGGTGGCGGTTGTTGACTCGAAGATGATGAAGGTTGCTGGAAACAAAAGTTCATTATCATTATCTAAATAAGAGTTGAAGTAGGTTGAGGCGTTGGATTTGTAACCAGGAGGCTGTTGGTTCGAATCTAAATCCATCACTGCCTCTTCGAAATACTGGTAACGATCTGAAATGAAGGTCGCAGTGATAATTGCAATTAGTCACAATATATACCTGTAGACAGTTTAATAATAAAAAAAAGTCGCGGTGATAATTACAATCAGTCTCAATATATACCTGTAAGCAGTTTAGTAATAAAAAATACTCGAGATTTTGAATACTTTTTTAATTATGAAACTTCTTCTTTAAGTTGACCTTTTCCCAATTATATTTGAGATCAGCGTTGCTTCCTTAAAATTTACCATGCCATAACCTTCGGTTCTGTGCCTACTCTCTTTAGATGTACCCTTTCCTGGCATAGTAACCCTCGCTTGCTTTTCACAGTTAAACTGTAATTTACTGATGGACTTCCATCCTTGGTTTGAAGCAAAGTTCTTTAAAAGCCGGATGTCCTTCCTAACACCAAACCTTCTGTATTTACACGGGCTTAAGGCCGTGACCTAATGAAGCTTGCTTGCGATTATGAGACGTCGAACAGTAATTAAGGGTCATTTTAAACCTTTAAGAAAATCCGATATTTCAAAGCAATGATCCTTTTTTTTTACCAAACCAAGAGAAATCTCAAATCCAATTTTAACTTTGATATTACGTATCGACTCCATTCATATACAAAGTCCGGTTCACATAAAATAAGAACAAAATATACATTTATTCTGTTCATAAAAATGGCTGATTAAGTTTTACGCCTATTGGGTAACTTGGAGATTTTCTGTGGCCTTTTGGAAACTTACAGGTGTATGAGGTCACTGGAACGCGACTTCGATCAGCTATTAGGGGTAATTTCAACCCTTGAAAAATCTGATTTTTCAGGTCAATGATCTTTAAAAGAGAGGTCTAGTTTTAACTCCACGATTTATCTTTAAAAATCTGTTTGTACTGCGATAATTCTCGAACGTCTTGACAGAGATTTATGAAACATAAAATGGACATTTATTCCGTACACAGAATTAGCCGATTCGCCAATTTAAATGAGGGCTAGAGTTCACAGAACTACTAGTTACTTCTGACCACAGACGATCCTTATTTACTGACAGTTTACAAGTATATCGTCCAAGTGTCTTTTCATAATGAAAAGTCTGTTTAAAAAGGAAAAAAAATCCCGAGGCAAACTCTTTTAAATAAATACCGCAATTCTGTTAATTAATATACCTTGACGACTAAATTATAATCAAAATTAAAATAATTAAATATTTCATGTTTCAGTATTGATGATAATTCAGATGCCACCAAGTTCTTTTCTGATAACAGGAAGAGATAATATTCTTTTGTTCGTTTTTTGTAAAATTTGAAGTTCGCAATCATCAATATTAAAATATTATGACGTTTCCATCCTATCATTCGTTTCCGAAAAGAAAACAAGGCAAGATTAATCATTATTCCGGGAACTGACTAATCCTATCTCAAGTGATAAAGAAGATAAAGAATGTTTTTTTTTTTTACCTGGAGACTTCCACCATCATTTTCTTCGACGGAATCTGTTCTTGTCGATATAGTCATTTTCAATTAGGTTATCATAATTTTTAATTATTCTGGGATGAATGAAACGACATTTTTACTTCAATTATAAGACAAGTTCAATAAATAATAAGAATATCGAATAAACAGAATAAAAATATAAAACTACTTTTGATTCTTTTTCGAAGCAGACATCAAAAAAATTGATTGATTTTTTGTGATTTTAACAAGAGAGTACAAAAGGAAAAGATAGAACTCACTCATAAAAAATTATGAATAAGATTAATTAAAATCAGATTAATTTACTGTTAATTTTAAATTGAGTATTACATTTTGAAAGAAAATTAAAGCCTTATTATTAACACTAAAAAAATTTTATAAACTTCCGAAAATTCCAAACTAAAATCAGTCAGCTCGTCATCTGATGTAGTGATGAGAAGTTAGCAATACTTGCCTATCAGCCTATCTTTTGTTTACGTCAATCAAAAGAGCCAACAAAGGAAAGTTACCAAAAACGGGTCTGGAACCGGGGAGCAGTGTCTGGCAAGAAAAACTTTTTTTTTTAAAAAAAAAAAAAATCAAACCCTTCTTTTTATTGGTCGTCATGGGACCATGTTGTACATACGCAATAGATACGTGGCCGTATAAACGTTTCCTAGCCTCTCTATGGGTTAAAATTGGTTAAAAAAAAAAATTCTAAGGGTTGCCAGATACTCCTCCCCGATTTCAGAACCACCAAAAAACAATTCAAAATGTTACTAATTTTTTAGTTCGCATATCACAGAGAATCGTGGACAAGAAAAATCCTTTTTTTTCAAAATCCCACCACTTTTAATCCCGTGATATCTTTAATATTTTTCCCCTTTTTAATATTCTCTATACTATAAAACGCAAAGCCCAGTTGGTATACTGACAGACTGACTGATAATCAACGTAGCTCCACGATGGGTTAAGCTGGAGACTTGAAATTTGACACACAGATCCCTTTTAGTATTAAGGTGCGTAATAAGGAAAAAAATCGAAAGTTCAAGTGGAAACAAGTTACCGCCAAAAATGACGCTTTTCAGTGGGTTTCTTTGCAATTTTTTCTGGGCAAACTAAAGGAGATAACGAGAGAATAGACCTCCCAAAATAGTATATAAGGACCCCATCAAAAAATATTTGATGGGCTGAAATGTAATACGAATGTGTTCCGCTGTACAAAAAGTAATATCCTTGAGTAAAATATTGAATTTTGTAAATAGGAGCCATGCTTTTTCTGGGGGTCAGTTCCACCAACCATCCAAACTTGAGAAGATTTAATGTCGCAATCTCGAAATTGTTGTTGAATTTCGTAACCTTATTGAAGCGCGGGCAAATAGCTAGTCACTTTCAAAAAAGTGTCGTGCTCAAGCAAGATTGCTCATCAAGGCATGGCCGTGAAAACGTTTCCTAACCCTGCCCAGTTGGGTTAAAATAGTCATATTAAAAAGCTATATTAAAAGGTCCTATTCAGGAATGTACAAATGTTTTTTTCATCAGAGTTTTCTCTTAAGGTAGAGCACAGCACATTAAGTTTTATCACAACATTCACATTATTCACAAATCAAAATCAATATTGAACATTACAGAGGGAAACAATTAAATAACATGTATTAAAATGAAAAACAATTAACACACACAGGTAGTTTATTTAAATTAAACTTATAACTTGAGAATTTAGTTAGCAAGAATAGCAACTTGTAAACATAAAAGGCAAGCCGCCAATGGGAAAAATCCCGCGTGTCTGAAAATCCCTCGTTCCTTGTCCAGGATTCTCTGTGATATGCCGCACTCCTAAGGAAAACGGCACCTGACGGAGAATCCGGGATTTTTCCCATTTGCGATTTTTGCACGTAGTTTTAATCTTATCATCTTTGTTTTTGTTATTATCTTTATGGCTGGTTTTGTCTTTGTAGTTTGTTTATATGTTTTATGTTTATTATAAACTCACGGAAGAGGTAAAAACTTTTGCCGATTTGCTCTTCTTTCTGCTTTATATGCTGATAAAAATGCCGATTTCGGATTGTGTTCAATAATATACAAAAATGGACGCCTGACTGAAATTTTGCTGCTACCTGACATTATATGAATAGCTAGATCTTGTTCCTGTAAGTCTCTAACTTTACCACCGGTTTAATCAAGACTGCGTCTAAATCATTTGGAAGTTATTTTTTATTATGTTAATTAGCAGGCTGCGCCCGCTTTGCTCTGGCGTCTTAGAGACAAGTCCGTTCCGGTGCTAATAATATTCTATGATTTTCCATACAAAAAACGGAAAATCGACCATAAGTCCGTTTGGATTTGGATGAACAATTAGTTAGTAATTTCTAAATTTTATATTGTCCGATCCCGGATTCGAATTTGTAACTCTGGAATGGCTAGACATAATTTTGGAAACAATTTCCTAAATTAAGAATTAAGGGCAACCTGCAACTTATATCACTTTGAGTTGATATGTTGTCGCGACAAAAATTAATATATCGCACCGTGACTTTCTTAATTTGGTCAAAAATTAGAAAATCGACCGTAATTTGAAAACGGTTCATTTTTTCTAAAACTTGCTCGCTTTGCGTTCACATGTTGTCGCGACTAAGTTTTAAAGTATCGGACCGTGATTTGCAGACATTTATTATTTTTCTTACACGGTCTGACATTTTTTATTTTTCATACTGACTGACTCATAATCAACCTGCTTCGACGTTGGTTAAACCTAGAAATTTGATATTTGGAATAGTTTTCTTGTAGTATATAGGCAATAAAAAAGAAAAAAAAGAAAAAAAAAAAAAAAANAAAAAAAAAAAAAAAAAAAAAAAAAAAAAAAAAAAAAAAAAAAAAAACGACGCTTTTCAGCAATACAATTACACAACCCATACGATGAGCGATAGCAAAGAATGACAGGAGAGGAACTTGAAAAAATACATTTATATAAAAATTGAAATTTAAAAAAAAAATTTAATGCCCAAAACTTTTTTTTTTAAATATTAAAACCACTAGCCAACGATCATATCACGTTGAATACACCAGTTCCCGTCAGATCACTGAAGTTAAGCAACGTCGGGCATGGTCAGTACTTGGATGGGTGACCGCTTGGGAACACCACGTATCGTTAGTTCTTTTTTCCGGCCCAACCCAGGCTGGGTGAGGTCAATGTGGGTAGNAAAAAAAAAAAAAAAAAAAAAAAAAAAAAAAAAAAAAAAAAAAAAAAAAAAAAAACACTATCTTGATTCGCACCGAGGAAAACAGAATGAATTATTTTGGCTGAATGGAATTTTAGGCGGGCATCAGTTAGTTTCATTATTTTTATTTAAGATGGGTTCATGACTAGCCTTTTATTTATTTTTTCAGATTAATGCAGTATGACTAGTGTGGAGAGTTGCCGATTGTGTGCCTTGAAACAGATTGACTGTATAAACATATATGATACACGAGGCATAGCCTTAAATTTAGAATTTAAATGTATGAAATACCTGAATATACAAGTACGTTATATTTGCTAGCTCCCGTATGGTGGCTCCCAAGACTATTTTTTTTCAAAAGAATTTCCCTTCCTGGGCACATGCAAAGGCGATTTTTGTTTTCATTTGCCAGCCGTATTAGCTCAGTTGACAAACTGATGGATTCGTAATCTGGAGGTTTGAATCCAAACATAAACATAAAAATTGTGTAGACCGGGGAGTACAAACATTCTGTTGAGCATCCAATTTCTTTTAAGTTTTATTGTTGATTCTATGGCGATCATTTTTCTCCGTTGAAAGAAAAACAAAGGTTCATTATTGAAAATAATAAACCAAAACTCTGCCAATGTGACACATGGGTTTATTATTTTTCTGGCAAAAAATAATTTGGGGGAGCCCAAAAACCATTTTTGGGCTCCCCAAAAAATTGACGGGGGGGAGGGGGTGAAGGTTCTCGTGACGATTCCAAATCTGGGGCGTTAATTAGATCCTAAATTTGACATACCTACTAAATTTCAAATCTCTAGCTCTTACCATTTTCCTTTTAGACAGCAATACTGAAAACCGCTAAAAAGCGGCAAAAATCCCAAAGGGTGTATTCGATTGCTCCCAAAAGTTTCGGGGCACAATTAGAGCCTAGATGGGGCCTATACACCAAATTTCATCCAAATCGGTCAACGCTAAGTGGCCAAAGTGCCCATCACGGCGTACGGCGGACAAAGGGATTTTTTTTATTCTAGTTTTGGATTCTACGTACCTTGAAACGTATAATATCAAATTTTGAGGGGGGGTAATTTTTTTTTTTTATTGANTTTTTTTCCGTGACTATTCCAAAGGTTCATTATTGAAAATAATAAACCAAAAGTCAACCAGTTCACAACGAATTAGGACCAGAAATTCTTGTTCAGTTGTAAAGAAACGAAAAACTGCCAATTCAACGGAAGTATGGATTTACAATTTTACTTTTACTGATCTTGACTCTGGCTAATATATTAAAAAAACTCTACAAAAAAATATCCCCCCCCCTTAAAATGTGATATTTTACGTTTCGAGTTACGTAGAATCCAAAAATCCATTTTTCCACCGCCTTACGTACCCTGTACCTACACGGTCTATTTGTGCCCCAAAACTTAACGTCACTGTCAGTCACTTATATAGGGTTCCATACTAAAAATTTAGTACGAAATCCTATATAAGTGACGGATGGTTACCAAAAGTTTTGGGGCACAATTAGACTCCACCTACATACATTTTATCAAAATCGGACAACGCTAAGTAGCAAAAGTGTCCATCACGGCGGACAAACGGATTTTTTTTTATTCAATTTTTGGATTTTACGTACCTTAAAAAAACGTAAAATATCAAATTTTGAGTGGGGCCGGGGTTTCTCACGATTCTAACATTATTGAAAATAATAACCCCCCCCCCCAATGCTGGGTAAAAAATTGTTCGACCTTGTAAATACGGGGAAATTTTGATAAAAATCAAAATTAATTGAATAGCTAGCTGATTTTATGTAGAATTCAAATATGAAAAACAAAAATATATGGTTCCGTTTAAAAACAAAATCCACGTCTCGAATGATCTCAGATAGAATAATATTTTTCTGTACAATTGTACATCAGGGGTTTCCAAACTTTTTGGTACCACGCCCCCCTTTCTTGAAATGAAAGCCTCCCATGCCCCCCTTTCCTTTACATTATAGATTATGAATTGGTATGGGTGTTGCTGAATGCTATTTCATTCAAAACGCTAATGTGTTGCTGAAGGCTATCTCATTCCAACGCTAATGCTGAATGCTATATCATTGAAAACGCTAATGTGTTGCTGAATGTTATCATCTCATTCAAAACGCTAATGTCTTGCTGAATGCTATCTCATTCAAAATGCTAATGTGTTGCTGAATACTATCTCATTCAAAACGCTAATGTGTTGCTGAATACTATCTCATTTAAAACGCTAATGTGTTGCTGAATGATATCTTATTCAAAAAATTTGTTGCTGAGTGTAAATAAAACCTTTGTAAAAAAAAATTGTGTACATTTATATTTTAACTAAATGATAATAACTCAACTGGTCTCGCGCCCCCCTTGGCTTGCCTTAACGCCCCCCAGGGGGGGGGGGGCGCGGCCCCTAGTTTGGGAACCTCTGCATGTACAGCAAAATATTTAACCGTTCTCACGCTATATTGAAAGTGGTTTCTTTTTTGCTTCAGGTCACAGTGAACGACGTTCTACCCAAAGTTATTTGTCAAAATTGTAATCTCACATTGGACCTATGTTCTAAATTTATCGACACTAGTCATCTCGCCCAGGTCAAATTAAATCAAACTTATTTGAAAAGTGAGGAGCTGGGTATGCCTTTATTTGTCCGAGGAAACTATGGTAAGAGATTTAAATATATATTTTTTTTATTATTATAATCTTAATAATAATAAAAAATATGTTCAACAAATACCTGGACAGCATAACATAGAAGAATTGCAGAAAACGGCCGTAATAGGAACAGCCCACATTTTAAGAAAAGTTTTAAGTTAGGTTAGGACAGGATTACCTCAGGAAAATTGTTTGTTCCCGGTATAAAAATAACTCCCCAATAATGGTGATATTGAAAGAAACTTTCATGGTTGATAATAATAATTTTTATGTATTTTTAATTTTTTCTATTATATACAAAGGTAATTTTCCTGTTTTATCCTCATATCCACAATTTTGCCTGAAAATACTTTTGATAACATTTTGTTGTATATTATGAATAGGTTTGACGCTTGTTTTGGCGTTGAATCCATAACAAGTTATATCAGGGTTCAAGTCCAATTAGGAAATTTTCTTTATCTGAGTTTCCGCCAGCGAAAAAAAAAAACATTGATATTTTACAGTTTTTGGTTTTAAGCTCCCTTTCAGTGTATTTTAATTATATTAATACAAAAAATGTGGAACTTGAGACTGCCTACAAAATTGGTACCAATTTTTTTTTGGCACCAATTTTGAAAACCCTTCTTTGAGTCTGTTGATTTCATAAAAATTAGAGATACGGTTTCCGCCTCCCACTCAAAGTATGTGAAATACTTTTGCCACACCTAGGTTTTAATGGGCTAATAGGAAAAAAAGCCGATCTGCGTGGCCGAGTTGTTAGGACCATTGACACTCTAGGTCCGAAGGTTGTGGGTTCAAATTCCGCTCGGAACGAAAATTTTCTGATCGAATTTTCTCGTTTCCAGAATGGCATGGCTATAAAAAGGAGTGCCCTGAAGTATCGCGAAAGCAGTTCGGTTTTTTTTTTTTTTAAAAAAAAAAAAAATAAATTGGCTTAACGTCTCTTTAACATCTATTGGTCATTCGAGACGGGGTTTTAACCTCCATTGGCTGGAAAGTTGCAAACCAGCTACCCACATTGACCTCACCCAGCCTGGGTTGCGCCAGAAAAATAGCCCGCATCACGAGGGCGCGAACTCACGCGGACACCCACATGGAACTACCTCGCTGGACGTTGCTTAACTTCAGTGATCGAACGGTTAACTTCAGTGATCGAACGGTTAACTTCAGTGATCGAACGGTTAACTTCAGTGATCGAACGGTTAACTTCAGTGATCGAACGGTTAATTTCAGTGATCGAACGGGAACTGGTGTATTCAACGTGCCATAGACGCTGACTAAGTGAAGGTGTAGTCTCTGGTTTGATCACATTTTTTGTTTGTTTGTCTTTTTGTACGACGATAAATTTCAAACGCCCAATCCAATTTTGATTAAATTTGGTATGGACATTCATTATAAAATAGCCAAATGATGACCTTATTAAGTAAATGAGTTCTACAGTTCACAGGGGTCCCATAATTGAAAAGGATGCTACCAAGATGGTGCAAGCATGATAGGAAACACTTCATATTACCTCATTGGACAACCTTCAAATATATCTTTTTTTCATAATTTTCAGGGACAGAAATGTCCGCCGAATCTCTCGTTGAAAATATTAAAGAAACAATATTTGGTCCACAAAAGAAACATCACCAACCAAATGGCAACCACAATGCGATGTCACTTGGAAGTGACACATCTTTAATTAAAGGTAATACTCTTGTTGAAGATATTAAAAGAAACAATATTTGGTCCACAAAAGAAACATCACCAACCAAATGGCAACCACAATGCGATGACACATCTCTAACTAAAGGTATAATCCCCGTCGAGGCTCAGATGCAAGAGCTTTTATAGCTCTGAAGAGGAGTTTAGCTCACGAATATATACAGAGTATTCGCCAATTTGTGATCAGTTGATTTTTCGAATTTCCCATGTTTTTTCGAATGTCCAGAAATACAGGGTGGCTACATTTTTTTGATAAATTTGTGTCGATTTTTGAAAAAAATCAAAAATCGACGTAAGTGGTTCTTTTGTTCTTTCGTTGGCCGATTTCAATGAAATTTAGTATGTAAGTCCCATTTGATATTATGTTGCAGTTGTTGTATAAGCGATGTTAAATGTTAATATCAAAATCATCTATTCAATTCGTAGAAATAGTTTGATATGAGGTTACCGAAAATTGGTGTCTAGTTAGTGGTTGTTGTTGCCCTTAAAATCAACTATTCTTCCAATAAAATCAACTGATCTTCCAATAAAATCAACTGTTCTTTCAATAAAATCAACTGTTCTTTCAATAAAATCAACTGTTCTTCCAATGAAATGAACTGTTCTTTCAATAAAATCAACTGTTCTTCCAATAAAATCAACTGTCCTTCCAATAAAATCAACTGTTCTTCCAATGAAATGAACTGTTCTTTCAATAAAATCAACTGTTCTTAAAATCAACAGATTGATATGAGGTTACCGAAAATTGGTGTCTAG
Source organism: Pachypsylla venusta (assembly GCA_012654025.1). Lineage (NCBI taxonomy): Eukaryota > Metazoa > Arthropoda > Insecta > Hemiptera > Aphalaridae > Pachypsylla > Pachypsylla venusta. The sequence continues at coordinate 16,188,795 of CM022884.1, forward strand.
TTAGTGCTTGTTGTTGCTCTTAAAATCAACAGATTGATTTGGGGTTACCGAAAATTAGTGTCTAGTTAGTGGTGGCTGTTGTCCTTAAAATCAACAGATTGATATGAGGTTACCGAAAATTGGTGTCTAGTTAGTGGTTGTTGTTGCCCTTAAAATCAACAGATTGATTTGGGGTTACCGAAAATTAGTGTCTAGTTAGTGGTGGCTGTTGTCCTTAAAATCAACAGATTGATATGAGGTTACCGAAAAAGTTTTGATGTCCCTTGGCTGGAACTTTGATGATAAGCGTTCCAGGTCCTTTTGGTACGTAGGATCGGCTATCGTGCAGTCTGTACTGTCGGACACATCAAAAACGTAAAAATAATGTTATGAACTCATGTGCTTTGTTTCAGGGACTGAAATTTCCAAAGAATCTCTCGTCAAATCTATTAAGAAAACTATATATAAAGCCAGAGAACAAGAGGTCGACGATAATCAGGAAGCAATGTCAATAGAAGATGAGACGTCCATTAGTATTCTGTTTGGTGGAAGTAAGAAGTATTATTATGACTTAATAAAAAAATTAGCCAAGTGCCATCGAAATCTTTTCGATAAACTCTTATCAACCTCTTTCTACCATTTTTCTAAACCTGCATCCAAAAAAGAGAAGAACCGTTGATTTTAAGTGAAACGCCGCTTCAACAACAGAAACCTCAGGATTCCAACTACTCTGATTCCTCCTGAAAGAGATATCGTCGATGAATGTTCTAAAAATTGATAGATTTTTAAATATTTATCATTTTTTAACAGCATCCCTGTCTAGTGGGTATTGCACGCACGAGACCCGGGTTCCAATTCTGGCGTAACTGGATATTTTCGGAACTGTGCTTGGTTGTTTTGGGTGCACTCAGCCTCGCCTAGACAATTGGGCAGCTACTACATTAATGTGAGTAGCGGCCAGTGGCGGAATTACAAGAGTAAAAATACAGAGTGTTCGAAAAGTCCCAGGACGCATTTTTTTTTTTTATTTTTAACGGCTAAAGATAGAGACTTGGAATTTTATATGTAGTTCTAACACAAATTAATCTATTTTATGGCGTAATTAAAATTTCTACTAGGTGTCTCAAAAGTGGGAAAACAGGCACCAACTTTCGATTTTTAAATAGGAAGCCCTATTTGTTATTTCATATTCAAATTTTCTGTCAAATTCTACACACAATCGATACTTTGTGATCAAATGGATCTCTGATCAAAATCATGGATTTTTCTTCGGAATAAAAGTGATAAAACCAAGAGTGTAATACATAAAATCAGTCCAGTTTTTTATGCTGAATCTCATGGTTTTTTCATTTTTTACACTTTCATACCCAAGGAGGGTAAAATTTCATTCAGGCGACACACGAAATGTTAACATCAACCAAAAATGAAATTTTACCCTCCTTGGCTATAAAAAGTGTAAAAAATGAAAAAAACAAAAAAACAAAAAAAACAAATGGTACAACGGGATTTAGCATAAAAGCCTTGACTGATTTGATGTATTACACTCTTGGTTTTATCACTTTTATTCCGAAGAAAAATCCATGATTGGGCGAGTTTGATCAGAGATCCGAATTTAACGGAAAATTTGAATATGAAATAAAAAATAGGGAGTTCTATGTAAAAATCGAAAGTTGGTGTCTGTTTACCCACTTTTGAGACACCCTGTAGAAATTTTAATTACGCCAAAAAATAGATTAATTTGTGTTAGAACTACATATAAAATTTCAAGTCTCTTATCTTTAGCCGTTAAAAATAACAAAAAATCCGTCCCGGGACTTTTCGAACACTCTGCATGTGATATTTATTGTAGTGTCCCTTGTAATGCTGTGATAGCCACAAATCTAGGTTGTGACAATGCAATATTATACGTTAAAAGATATTTATGATGTTTATTTGCAGCCGGGGAGCCTGATTTGGAAGCATTAAGTTCATATTTCTCGGAAGAACAAAACTTATATCCAGATCAAAGTGAAGAGGAAACGAACAAAAAAACAAAAGTTAAACATGAAAAGGTATTTAAAGACGATGCGCCTTGTGCGATAGACAGTAGACTTGGAAAATTTCCTAACCAAAAAATTGCTTATTTCTCGCATACTGATTTCAACTGGGTTATTTCAAATTCTGCTATATTCTTAGAATTGACTTTCAATCTTGTATTATCAATAAATGTACGAGGTCTGTTAGAAAAGTTTCCGGCCTTGTTTTTTACTCAAGCGCGCTAGCATGATCCGACTTTCTACCTTTGTGCGCACGTATGCCGCTAGAGTGTAATGTCCTCGTCGGTAAAATGACGTAACGAATTTATCCACCACTTTTTTCATGGTAAAATCTTCGGGTACATTGGAATGCACCGAAAAAGTGCTGATATCCACTTCTTCGGCAATTTCTCGGATGGTCACACGACGGCCTTTTTTTTTTTTTTTTTTTTTTTTTTTTTNTTCCGATTTTTTTTTTTTTTTTTTTTTTTTGAAAATACATAATTTAACTGACGCCAAATTGGGCACACAAAGTATTTAAATTTTAAATGGCTCCTAAAAATATACTAAAATTTCAAAACATATGTATGAGTTAAACGACAGTGTTGTATCACCACAGCGTTTACTTTGGCAATGATGTTATCTTTTTGTCATATTGAAGGTTGACAAGAGCGTGACTTGCTTGCCACCGATGTGCGACCGACTTAAACTCAGTTTTTACCACTCCTTAATCTGTGTGATGCCCACAGGCTCACCGAGAGGGGGGGGAAATGGGGGAATCCCCCCGGGTCCGGGTTTTTTGGAGGGTCCCGAAATTCCAAGATGCTAAAAAGATTTTTTTTAAGCTTTTACCACCTCGATTAGTCAGTTTAAAACTTGATTGATTTGATTCATTGATCATGATATGTTATTAATAGAATTAATTTAACATCAATAGTTTATATTATACATCATGGATACTTATATATATTTAATGTTTAGGTTATTTGCTTTTGAGGATTCATAGATTTTTGTATAGGGGCCCGTAACTTTTCAGTCCCGGGCCCGGATTTTCTCTTGGCGGCCCTGGATGCCCGCAGCCATCGAAAGCCGTCTGAATCTTCTGAATAGTTTCCACCTCGCTGCCACCCAGTTTCTTACAAAATTTGATGCTGTAGCGCCGCTCAATTTACAAGCACTGAAAAATCAATGTTTTTTTTTTTGTGGTCCACCGCAAAGGTTCATTACTGAAAATAATAAACCCAAACAACGTTGAACATGTTTGGTTTTTGGTTTCAGATTGGCAAAGACGAATTTCATCAATGTTACCATTGCAGCGAGTTCCTGGCGTCTGAAGAGGCTCTCATCAGACACTTGAGGAATCATGTCTGGAAATGTAAAACATGTACTGAGTCGTTTGATACCAGATCGCTGTTTAGGGAACATATGAAATCACATGGAGGTGAGTAGACTTCGATCTGCACGAGAGTCAGAGCTGATCAGAGCTCTGACTCTCATTTCATTTGATAGAGCTTTTACAAAAATATTTTGTAACGTTCATAAATGCCTAGCGAGGTGTTGAGCAACAACCGTCGTTGACTTCATGTCAACGCCGTAATAAAAGAAACGCATGTGGTGTGAAATTTGATATCACCTGATGTTTCACTCAATGGCATTGAGTTTGGTGCATAGTTTGGTGGATTAAAAAAAACCCATTGATATCAATAATTATTTATTTAAATCCAAACTCAACGGCGTTGAGTAAAGTGGTGTATCTCTTTCTCCCTCACTCTCATTGTAATTGGTACCTATATGCTTTCTCTTTCTATATGACGACATCATCTGATTTCATGTAAATTTACTACTCAACGCGTTGGATAAAAAAACTCCTGCAATATCGATTCTTCATAATTTTGTACAAAAAAACTTGCATATTGCAAAAGTGAAATTGTATTTCAGAGAGTAATTTTTATGTTAAAACACAGAACATTGATGGTCATTGTGTGGTTTAAAATGTTTTAAACACTGTTTAAAATGATTTAAACAGTGTTTAAAATGTTTTAAACAGTGTTTAAAATGTTTTAAACAGTGTTTTTTTTATATTTTTTTATTTCTTTAAAACAACGTTTTACCATGGAGATGAAAGAAGATGTAATACAGAAATTTGTTAACCAACTTATTTATTGTATTTTTGATTATTTTCATGCAATGCACCTGTAGTTAAATCTAATGCAAAACCAGAGATGAATGGAAAACCAAAGATTTTAGATACCAAATGGCCCAGAGAAAAGGTAAATAAATTAACGTTAATTGTATTCAGATGAGTGGTTAGAACGGAATTTAATTATCACTTCGGACGAATTATTTAAATATGTATTAATGCATATTTAAAATAATGCATATTTACTGTTCGGTGTTAGAAAAAATTTTTAGAGATAATTTGAAAATAATAATAAAAAAAAAAAACGGACTATTATAATTTTGATAGAAATTTTTAATGTTAAAAAAAGTAAATACGATTTCTGGGGAAAAGGTACGAAATTATTTTCTTCCAAAATTATTGAATCAAATAGATGGGGAATTGTTTAGCGTGAGAGATTAAGGCGATTAGATTTTTTTTTTAAATTTGGCTTAACGTCTCTTTAACATCTATTGGTCATTGAAGACGAGGTTTTTACACTCTATTCTCTGGAAACTTGCAAACCAGCTACCCACATTGACCTCACCCAGTCTGGTTTGTCCGGAAAAATAGCCAGCATCACGAGGGCACGAACCCACGTGGACACCCACATAGAACAACCTCGCTGGACGTTGCTTAACTTCAATGATCTAAGGGAACTGGTGTTTTCAACGTGCCATAGATGCTGGCTATTTAAGGCGATTTAATAGTAAAGTTAAAGGAACAAATAAATGGCTAAAAATATTCGTTTTTACATTTTCTTCAGGGGAAATTATCATACCTATTTACGTATTCAATATCTCATGTTCATTCTCTTTATGTTCAAAAGTGTGTGTGTGTGTGGGGGGGGGAGGGGGGGGGCGATCGGAGNGGGTAGATCTTCTTCTGTAAAGTTTGGGCACACCTTACCATCCTTTAATTATTATGTATTCGTAATACAGAGTGGGGCAAAAGTCTGGAAATCCCTGAATATCTTTGGAAGGGCTTTATGTGTGAATTTGAAATTTTGCATGGTAATCTAAGGTTACAAAACCTTCTTTCAGATCCCCATGGCCAGGGAGGGGCCAAGTTAATTTCTTCAAATACGAACCCCCTCTGGCAATATATTTTTGAAAAGCTCTTTTAATTACAAGTACTTTGGTACACCTTTCAGCTTTCTATTGTTTGGCGTTACAGAATGGCGGACAATTTTGTACAAAGAATTGCCTAAATTTTCAATTCCTTGAGTTATAGTAAAACTTCACAAATGGTCTCAACTAGATTTTCTCTTGTTTGGCGTTAGAGATGGCCAATTTTCTTTAATGAACGGCAAAAGTATCTTTAAAATTAGGTAATACCTTGGAATTGAAGTTTCGTTTGTTCGTTCTTTTTATTTGATCGCAGATGTTAAAGAAATTGTTCAAAGACTTACCTGTTCCTGCATTCCTTCCTTTAAAGCTTTACCGTAGATGTTCAAACCGATGTCCTTTCACGATTTCACAATGACCGATTCTAGTGTAGATAGCATTCATTATGTTGATCAACATGTCCTCATAACTCTTGACATTTTGACCAAAGTATTGAATACACTAGGATCGGTCATTGTGAAATCGGCCATTATTTTTACCTAGTTGAGACCCTTTGTGAAGTTTTATAATAACTCAAGGAATTGAAAATTTAGGCAATTCTTTGTACCAAATTGGCTGCCATTCTGTAACGCCAAACAATAGTAAGCTGAAATTTGTATCATAGTACTTGTAATTAAAAGAGCTTTTCAAAAATATATCGCAAGAGGGGGTTTGTATTTGAAAAAATTAACTCGGCTCCGACATGGGGACCGGCCCCGAAAATTGGCCCCACTCTGAAAGAAGGTTTTGTAACCTTAGATTACCATGCAAAATTTCAAATTCACACATAAAGCCCTTCCAAAGATATTCAGGGGTTTCCAGACTTTTGCCCCACCCTGTATAATGTTCAGCTTTTATTTTCTTGCATAATTGTTTACAAAAAATTAAATTTGTATTTGTAAATCCACTCCGATCATAGAAGCTACAATGGTAGCTTGGGGAGGAAATTGTATGTAAACTACAAGAAGAAAAAAATGATAGAAAAAACGTGACGGGAAAAACGTCACGTGAAAAAAAAAACTTCTATTGAAATTAACAAAGAAAATAAAAATATCAGTATTTTCACCATTATTTTTTTCAGATTTCAGAAGACGAAACTCACAAATGCTATAATTGTGGAGATATTCTTGATTCGAAGCAGTCTTTGATTGATCACGTAAGAGAACATTTAGAAAATGATACTGCCTCAGGCTGGCAATGTGATATATGTAATGCATACTTCAGTAACAAGTTCAGATTAGAGGCCCATGTGAAGCAACATAAAGGTGAGCTAACATCTAAAGAGAACATTTAGAAAATGATACTGCCTCAGGCTGGCAATGTGATAATTGTAATGCATACTTTAGTAACAAGTTCAGATTAGAGGTCCATGTGAAGCAACATAAAGGTGAGCTAACATCTAAAGAGATCATTTAGAAAATGATACTGCCTCAGGCTGGCAATGTGATATATGTAATGCATACTTTAGTAACAAGTTCAGATTAGAGGCCCATGTGAAGCAACATAAAGGTGAGCTAACATCCTATCCTCATTTCTTAACCCTCATGAACCACTGTGTCCCTTTGTTAGCTCTAGAACAGAGGTTCCCAAACTGGAGGGCGCGGCCCCCTTGGGGGGTCGTGAAGGCAAGCCAAGGAGGGCGCGAGACCAATTGAATTATTATTATCTTTTAGTTAAAAATATGTACACAGTTTTTTTACAAAGGTAATTTTATTGAACATGATGTTTAGAAAATTTGAATGAGATAGCATTCAGCAACACATTAGTGTTTTGAATGAGATAGCATTCAGGAACACATTAACGTTGTGAGTGGGATAGTATTCAGCAAAGAATTAGCGTTTTGAATGAGATAGCATTCAGCAACAAATTATAGCGTTGTGAATGAGATAGCATTCAGCAACACATTAGCGTTTTGAATGGGATAGCATTCAGCAACACTCATACCCATTCATAATTTATAATGTAATGGGGAGGGGGGGCGTGGTAGGCTTTCATTTCAAGAAAAGGGGGCGCGGTTCCAAAAAGTTTGGAAACCCCTGCTCTAGAACAATAGGTAGATACGAGCTTCTGTTTCTTATGTAGGTATAGCTTCTTCATTATCACTTCAAGCTCTGATGATGTGCTCAGGAGAGTACAAAACTAGTCAGCTCTAATTAACATCTTAATAATTTTATAGTCAAGTGAAGATATAGTATTTTCTTTACCTCATTGTGGATTTACTTGACATAGAATTCCAATTCATCCAAATTAATGTGTAATTGATTTTTACAGTTATTGATTTATTACTTTTAGAATTGAATATGATTTTGGCTGAATGAAATTATCTCAGATAGATTATCACCCACCAGTGGGCGGTGGAAAAAGATTGGTGATATTGATCTGATGCAAATTTAACAACAGTTCGCGTTATATCTCTGATTTTTTTTTTGTGTTATCTATTCCAAAGGCTCATTTTTGGTAGTTTTTGTGAAATGCACTCACCTAAAATGGTCACCCAATATGGGTCCAAAACTAATCAGCGAGTTCTAAGAACGTAATTAATATCCATACCAAGTTTCATAAAAAGCAGACTGTGCGTTCCAGAGCTATCGTGACACAAAAAGACAAAACAACATACAAAAGAAAAATTGTCGTGTTAAAACTAGACCTCACTTCGTTCTGTAAGCAAACCAAAATATTTTAATAATAGTAGTCAAATAATAACACGTGGAACCTATTTACGGCAGACAGACAGATTTTTTTTATTCGATTTTTGGATTCTACGTACCTTGAAAATTAAAATATGTAATTTTGTGGGGGGTATTTTTTTCTGAAAAGTCTATGCTATTATCGCAGTCCCCGCAGGGGGATTTTTTCCCTGACGAAATGAGGGCTGGCTATTAGTAGTAACTTAAATACTTAGGCCAATAAAAAAAAAAAATATTGAAAATAATAATGAAAAAAAAAAATGTTCCAATCTTACAGGCATCAAAGACTACACTTGTAATCTGTGTGGTAAATCTTTCGTTCAACTTGGCAATTTGGAAAACCACTTGACAACTCATTCGACTGAAAAAAAATATTCCTGCCATGTTTGTCAAAAAGGTAAGTTTTCGTCAATTTTACACAATTAGACCCCAACTGGGTGGGACCTACATATCAAATTTCATCAAAATCGGTCAACGCTAAGTGACAAAAGAACCCATGACGGCATACGGCGGATAACAGATTTTTCTTTATTTAATTTTTGAATTCTTTGTTGTTGCAGCTGCGATTTTTTTCATGAAACCGTTCTTTCATTTATAGATGCATAATTAATTAAAATGGTAGAAACAGATTGATATGAGTTTACCGAAAAGATTTTGATGGCCCTTGGCTGGAACTGTGATGGTGCGTAGAACCGGCCATCGTAAGGATGCTTGAATTCTAATCATTTTTTTTTTTTGGTAACGATTCCAAACAAAATCTTTGTTACAAAGGTTTATTATTTTCAATAATAAACCTTTGTAACACATTTGAGTGTTTGGGTTGCCCTGGTACGTAGAATCAACCATCGATTCGCTTCTATTTTGTTCATTTCAGAATTCAAAACTCAAGCACTTGTAAAGTCTCACTTATTGGTACATATTCAATTGAAACCTCATATTTGTAATGAATGTGGCCGCTCATTCCGACATCTTACCGGATTAAAAGAACATGAGAGAATTCATACTGGTGAAATGCCTTACTCGTGTCAACTATGTGGAAAGAAGTTTAGATTCAGAGGTAAAGTTCAGGAGAAACATAAGAGGAAGTACCAATATAGAATAGGTCGAAAGACTTTGCATATAACCAAAATAGATTCCCTGATCTTCCACGTAAAGAAGCAGTTGCCAAACTAAGACTAATATCGGTTCATGATTGCTTATCCCAGCACCTGCACAGAATAGACTCCACTATGTACCCAAAAATCAGAAATGAATGCTGAACATCTTTTGGTTTTCTCATCTCTTTCAGAACAAAATAACATAACCGGAAAATATTGGGAGGTCAAAAGAAAAATGACATGGTCGTCAATTTCTAGCAATGGAAACCAAAAATCTAACAATATATCTAAATTAAAAATAAACTACTGCTCAGAAAAAATATTTCTGTTATTATTGACTTGTAGTTTATTTTGCAATAAACCACATGTAAATATTACAAGTGACATACTTGTAATTTGTAGCATTTTTTTTTTAATTATAAAAGATAAATCTTACTGATCTCACCAGCAACTGGCAATGTGCCTAAAATGCTAGTAGCATTGGCACGTTGGATTTCCAAAGACAAGCATTGAGACTCTTCAACAAATTTTGGTCTCCTTACTGAACGGTCCAAGAGTCACAAAAGCATGGGGTTGAAAAATGTAATTTTTGACCACAATGAATTGATATTTATTTTTCCGTTTCTAAACACCATACAAATTTGAGGCACTTACAAATAAATGAGAGCGTTCCCATTACGAACATTTTTCTGTCGCCGATAAAAAAAGGCCACATTTAATTTTGACATAGCGTCTTTTTCACTTGAATGTGACGGGGGGCAAATTTTTCCCCGAAAAATTTGCCCACGAAAAAAAAAAAAANAAAAAAAAAAAAAAAAAAAAAAAAAAAAACGTTCCGTGATCCAGTGGCAAATGTAATTAAATTGAGATGTTCCCATTGTACCTTTGTCTATCCTTTCAGACTTCAGGGTGCTTTGAGATATGGATACGTATTTTGTAATTATGAGCGTATTGGTTTATTATTTTCAATAATGAACCTTTGGAATCGTCACGAAAAAAAAAAATACCCCCTCAAAATTTGATATTTTACGTTTCAAGGTCGTAGATTCCAAAAATCGAAAAAAAATCAGGTTGTCCGCCGTGAGGGGAACTTTTGCCACTTAGCGCGTTGACCGATTTTTAAAGTGGGAACACAATTGTCCGTGATTTTTTTTCGTCGATGGGAAAAAAACGTTTCGGATGGAAAACTGTTAAGTGGAAAAGAGGTGTTAGTTAAAGTTCTCTTTGACTGTTCACAGAAAGTTTTACTGTTCACACTCGTACTCACACTGATTCAGAAACCATACGTTTGTGAACTTTGTTCAGCTCGTTTTACTAGTTAAATTTCTCTTTTACTGTTCACACTCGTACTCACACTGGTGAGAAACCATACGCTTGTGAACTTTGTTCAGCTCGGTTTACTAGTTAAATTTCTCTTTGACTGTTCACAGGAAGTTTTACTGTTCACACTCGTACTCACACTGGTTCAGAAACCATACGCTTGTGAACTTTGTTCAGCTCGTTTTACTAGTTAAATTTCTCTTTGACTGTTCACAGGAAGTTTTACTGTTCACACTCGTACTCACACTGGTGAGAAACCATACGCTTGTAAACTTTGTTCAGCTCGGTTTAGAGATTTTGCAAATCGTAGCAAACATATGAAACTCAAACATGAAATGGATGTATCAGTCAAGGATGTAATGATCCAGGAAGGAGTTAGCAATGTGATGTCACTGAAGGAGAATTTGAAGTCAGTAGACAATCAAGATGAAATATTGGATCAATCAATGGCGTCGTGTCAGACGCAAGGTGAGATTATTTCTCTCTCGTTGATGGTTTATTGAACGAACGAAGTGGGGTTAGATTTTTACACTGATTTTTCTTTAACATGATTGTCCATAACACTGAGATCCGTATTTTGCTGTCATGTTTGATTTTTTGTTAATAACTTTTTTTAGGGAATTAGAATAAAGTGAATATTTCAGGAATTTGTCATTGATATAAAAAAACGTCAAATGCCTTTCACATTTAGGACATATAGGTTACACAGAATTAAGGCATTTAGGTGAAAGGTCGTGTCGGGCAGCATTTAGTTGTATCCTTTTGGTGTGCGTGTGTGTCATGGCATGAATGATTTTTTATATATATATAAAAAAAATGTTTCCAGAATTATATTACTATCTGTCATCATAGATTTTCACGTTTTGATTGAATTATTTGATAGAAAACTTGAAAAATGTAAATTTCTTTGTGTTATTAAATCACAATTTTGTGGGTATCATTATCATAGCATTGCAAGGTGTTAACAATTACTCCAATACACCAAAGCTATACTTAACAATTACCTCATAGTGCTACCACTTGTCGCTATTACCATAGCTACTCAATAGTCCTCAGGAGGCCGAGTTACCCCCAAACATAACCGGACCAAGTAGAAAATTAAAAAATAATGCAATTTTCGACTCGACCAGGATTCTTACCCGGTACCCCTTCTGGTGCAAGCCGAGGGTGATACACTCTGCCACGGAGATGTCCTTATAGAAAACTTAATGTTCCTTCATTTACAAAATTTCAATCGAATATAATAAAAATTGAGCACAATATATTGATCAACATTTGAGGCAGCATAATGCTGCTCCGCGTGCTCTTTCCTGAAAATCAAGGGCGCGTGTGATGGGGTGTGAAACGTCTTTAATGTCAATGTTGAATTAAGATCCATGGAACAGTACTAATTAAGGAAAGTTGTGTGATGTTCACACCAGATTTTTATAGATAAAAGTCGTGTGATGGTCACACCAGATTCTTATAGATTAGAAAGTCGTGTGATGGTCATACCAGAGTTTTATGGATAAAGAAAGATGGTCACACCAGATTTTTATAGATAAGGAAAGTTGTGTGATGTTCACACCAGATTTTTATAGATAAGGGAAGTCGTGTGATGGTCACACAGATTTTTTATATATAAGGAAACTCGTGTGATGGTCACACCAGATTTTTATGGATAAGGAAAGTCGTGGGATGGTCACACCAGATTTTTATAGATAAGGAAATTCTTGTGATGGTCACACCAGATTTTTATACATAACGAAAGTCGTGTGATTTTCACACCACATTTTTATAAATAAGAAATGTCGTGTGATATTAACACCAGATTTTTTTAGTTAGTGTTGGTCGTAATGATGTTTTCTTTTATTTTTGAAACCAATCCTTTGTTTTTATCTTCTGCCTCCAGAATCATCAACCTCATCGTCCAATCTCTATCAACTCAATATTAACTGCACGCCTATTCTACAACCGAACGACACGCCCACTCAATTAAACTTCAATCAAAACATTGTTTCACAATCTTTGTGATTGACGGTCACCATATATCATTTGATGGGGTATCTTCTCTTTTGGAACCGATTTCATATAATGTTTTTGTAGTATTAGTTTTTCTCATTGTATCAGAGTTCAAAACAAAGTCTGGAATTATTTTTGAAAAAAAAAAACGTTTTTTTAAGATGCGATTTTTGTTTGCACAAAAAAAGAGAAAATTAAATTAGAGATTTGATTTCTTTATTTTGGGTCCACGTTTGAATAAAAAAAAAAATAGGAAGAACCTCTACACAAGCCCACCGAGAGGGGGGAACGGGGGGAATCCCCCCGGGCCCGGGGTTTTCGGAGGGGCCCAGAATTCCAAGGTCCTAAAAAAATTTAAGCTTTTACCACCTCGATTACCTCGTTTATACAGTTTAAAATTTGATTTATTTGATTCATTGATCATGATTTGTTATTAATAGAAGTAATTTAACATCATTAGTTTATATTATACATCATGGACACTTATATTTATTGTTTTTGAGGATTTATGGATTTTTGTATAGGGGTCCGTAACAACTTTTCAGTCCCGGGACCGGATTTTCTCTTGGCGGCCCTGCTTCTACAGCATTACGTTTACATTTGTACCAAGTCGTTCTGGGTAAAGTAATAAATTGATTTTTCTATACGAAAGTCAATTGATTTGTTAACGTCCCCAGATCTTTATTTTCTAAGAGTTTCATGAGCCCGTAACGTTTCAGTCCAGCGCACGGATTTTCTCTTGGCGGCCCCGCTCCTACAGCATTACGTTTACGTTTGAAATTCAGTTGATTTGTTACTTCCCCAGATCTTTATTTTTTAAGAGTTTCATGATAAAAACAAAACAATTTAAAGAGGAAAAAAAACACTCGCTTCTGAATTGCCGTGAATCACACGGACCATTCAATGAAACAAAAATCGAATTTTCCTTCTTCGCCAATTTGATCGTTTTTCATGTAAACTTATAAAGTAACAATCGGCTCTACTAAAAAATCTAAGCCAAACCTAATGACCTTTCATTTTACGAAATACAAATTTGGTACCTACAGAATGCGTCCTATTATTTTTTTTAAAATTACAATTTAGAAGACTGATTTTAAGATTAAATTATACAATTTTTTTTTTTTTTTAAATCTTTTACAAAATTTTAAGTTTTTACATTAGTATTATTTTACAATTTTCTCCTGAAATTAAATTCAAAAAATACTTTATTTATTATTATTTTTTATTTTGTTTAGCTTAACGTCTGTCTCTTTAACATCTATTAGTCATTCGAGACGGGGGTTTTACCTTCCATTCGCTAGAAACTTGCGAACCAGCTACCCACATTGACCTCACCCAGCCTGTGTTGAATCGAGAAAATAAACAGCATCACGAGGGCGCGAACTCACGTGGACACCCGCAAATCCAGTTCTCAATGTTGACTTTTCGATGGAGAAAATTGACCTTAAATCGGGGAGAAACCGGAAATTTTCATTTTAAATATTTTTTATGGGATACTTATACTATGCAGTCTCGGTCATTTTTCGTTACCTGGTTTAGTTTGCCCAGAAAAGAAAACCCAAAGAGCCCTTTTTTCTGTAACTTGCTTCGACTTAAATTTGGGATATTTTCCTTTCTTATTACATACCTTCATACCAAAAGGAATCTATGTGCCAAATTTCAAGTCTCTATGTTTAGCCATCGTAGAGCTACGTTTATTATCAGTCAGCTCGTATACCAAATGAGCTTTTCTATTTATAAGTATAGACAGATTTGATTCACTGAGTGGGACTTTTTGTTTAACATTGTAGGATTTTATTTTTTGCTAAAAAATGGCATTAGCAATAGCTGAGTGCGTCAGAAAAAATTCTGGAAATTTCCAATTTTTGACAAGGAATAGCTGAGTGCGTCAGAAAAAAGTCTGGAAATTTCCAATTTTTGATTAGGAATAGCTGAGTGCGTCAGAAAAAGTCTAGAAATTTCCAATCTTTGATTAGGAATAGCTGAGTGCGTCAGAAAAAAGTCTGGAAATTTCCAATCTTTGATTAGGAATAGCTGAGTGCGTCAGAAAAAAATTTGGAAATATGCAATTTTGGATCAGGGAAAAGTTCATCTGCAGAATTTTACAACTCTGTAATATAAGACATTATTTAATATAGGAACGTCTCTAGAGACTTGATATTTTGTTTTATGAAAGAAAAATTTTTTTAAGTTTTAATTTTCGTCGATTGACTTTTTCACTTTAGAGAAAGTATTAATTTTCGTCGATTGACTTTTTCTCTTTAGAGAAATTCATTTGACTTTTTCACTTTAGAGAAATGAATTTCCCTAAAGTGAAAAAGTCAATCGATTTTATCGAAATTGAATCTTAAAAAAATCTTTCCTTCATAAAACAAAATATCAAGTCTCAATAGACATTCCTATATTAACTAATGTCTTATATTACAGAGTTGTAGAATTCTGCAGATGAATTTTTCCCTGATCAAAAATTGGAAATTTCCAGATTCTGTATACGACAGTGACCTATAATCTTTATAAGTGCTCTCTTAGTTGGGGGTATAGCAACATTCACTATTCGCATGAAAAGTTTCCTTGTTTTTCTATATTAAAATAAGTGCTCTCTTAGTTGGGGGTCTAGCAACATTCACTATTCGCATAAAAAGTTTCCTTGTTTTTCTATATTAAACTTACTTATCTTCAAATTCAATACCCAAGTTGTTTATCGCATTTCCCCATACAGTGTCTAGAGGTCAGATTTTCCGATATTTGCGAGAAAAAAAAAATCGATTAAATGCCAACGATCATAGATTTTTTTTAAAATAATTTCAGTATGCATGTTTGTACCCATTATAATACATTTAAATAAAAACATTTTTTTTTTCCAAGGTACGATAAAATATAATTTGCTATCTATCGATACATTTTGCCTGATGACATAATCAGGTTCTCAGAAATACCAGAAAACACTTTAATCAACTTCCTTGAAACAGAAAATTGTTCTTATATAAAAGAGATCATACCAAGTATTTAACTTTGTTCTCGTCCAATCACTGATGTTAAAAAACGTCGGGTTCAAGAATGTAACCACCGAGGGGAGTAAGCCAGCTTGATAAGGTGACGATTCTAAACTCGTGTAATTAAAATCATCGGAAAAATGCATAAATACCATGAGAAGCAAGCGAGCGTTACCATACAAGGAAAGGGTACAGCTAAAGAAGTATGCACAGAAAAGAAGGTTGTCGCATGATAGAATTAAGGAAGGCTAAGAGAGTAGGCACAGAACAGAAGGTTGTGGTATGGTAGAATTAAGGAAGGCAACGCCGACCCCAAATAGAATTGGAAAAATGTGAAGTTACAGAAGAAGAAAACTTTTAGCATAAGGAAAAGAAGGGTACAGCTAAGAGAGTAGGCACAGAACAGAAGGTTGTGGCATGGTAGAATTAAGGAAGGCAACGCCGACCCCAAATAGAATTGGGAAAATGTAAAGTTACAGAAGAAGAAAACTTTTAGCATAAGGAAAAGAAGGGTACAGCTAAGAGAGTAGGCACAGAACAGAAGGTTGTGGCATGGTAGAATTAAGGAAGGCAACG
>CM022884.1:16222720-16249406 GCA_012654025.1 Pachypsylla venusta
CCAAGTGTAAAGTCGGTATTACTTTAAGAGAATTGAGACAGAAAATTTAAGTGCGGGATATACAGCAGCAACAATAAACTTGGCCCCAATAATAGATATCACTACTTTCATGGGCAGAATTTTTTGGTTGAATAAGTGGAACTTGGCCTTTTTTCAATGATAATTTTTTGTGAGATTTCTATTCATTGCAATTGATTGCCATCATATTCCTGCCATCTTTTTTATTTCGTCTTTCCATCTGGATTTTGGTCTTCTTCTTGGTAGAACTTCATTTCTGGGGCACCACTGTAAAATATTGTTTGTCCATCTTTTGTCTGTTCTTCTTGCTATTTGCCCCGCCCATCTCCACTTTAGCTTTTTAATTCTGATTATAACTATAACATCTTCCACTTTAAACCAATTAGAGAGGTTAGGAAACGTTTTTACGGACATTACTCTATTGCGTATGTACAAACGTCCAACATGGATTCATAACGGCTAATAAAAAATTGAGTTAAAAAAAAAATATATATTTTTTGAAAAGGGTTGCCAGACACTACTGCCCGGTTCCAAATCTTACCATTAACATTTCCCTGTCTTTTTCTGTATTTTGTTTTTGGTTATTTTTATGAAAAAATGTTTTTAACTGTTTAAAAAATATTTAAAAAAACATTTTCTTAAATTTTAAATTACAAGATAAAAATTAGGGTCTTTACATTATCTTTATAAGATAATCACAATAAAAAGGTGAGCTTTATGTTTGAAGCTAGAACCTGGGGTTTGTTTTAAAATGTTTGTTGCATGTATAATATGGTTCGGTTTAAAAAATAAAAGGAACCGTAAAATAACAAAAAATATTAAAAAAAAGACAATATCAATTGTAAAAAGTGGCGAACTTTCTATAGTACACAGACTATCATCGGCAGGCCGATGTTGACTCTACGGTGTACTATTCTTTTATGATTAGGTTAAATTCATACGGTCATGCCTCGCTGATAAGAATACTGATCTATGATCTATGTATTCTTTTCAGTGAGGCGAGGCACGGCCTAACTTTATTATACATTTTAAATTATCAAAGGAACATTTTAAAATAAACACCAGGCTCCTCGCTTCAAAAATAAAGGTTCGAGAAAACAAATTCCTAATTACTCCTGCAAGGCATTAAGGACTATTAAAAATTAAATATGAGAGGGAAAAAGAGTATGAAAAAAAATCTAGCAAAAAAATGTATGACGTCATACATAGTATTGTTTGTAAAATACTATTTTGCTAGCTTCACATATCATCACAATACCCCACATGTCTGAAGCCCGCGAGTTTTTTAAAAAACTATATTTGACATTCTGACAAGAAAAATTCGTTGAATGTTGATTCATCCCGATCTGTCATCACGTTATCAGTGTTTCTACAATTTCGGGATGAGTAGGAATTTGTCAATTCCTTCTGAGATTGATCATTTAACTAGTTGAAATATTCCCTTATCAAACGAAACATATTTCGAAAAATATAACCAAACAAAAGTTTGTGTAAATTTCATAAAATTAAAAGCACAATGCTAAAACTACATAGATTAAAGTTACCAAATATTAGTTTTAATCATAATATATCATATTCAATGTATAGACAGTTTCATAAACACAAGTTACTGATAACAAATAATAATAAAATTTCAGTTCGATATAAAAAATCTGGATCAAATGTTACGAATTTGTTCATACCGGTTCACGTAAAAGCAAATTCTGATAATTCAGAAACAAATGTTGGAATGGAGTTAACCGGAGGATCGATCGATAAGAGTCAAATTGTAAAAATATTGAACAAATTTTATCAAAGACAAGAAATTAAAATTGCAGCTATGGATAATGGGTTGGACAGTAAGTAATCGTATGAGTTGATGTTGCAGTAGTAAAACGATCTGACTTGTTAAAGCGTGGGTTCAAACTCAGCTAACCCATGGAATTTCATCCTCATAAATTTGAAATATTTACCTCTATCCTTTAACCTTTAAGGGACTGGGATTATCAACATCTAGTCCATGTTCCTCAGAGAAACATAATAGCTACTCAACACAGTCTCAGTTGGTAAGAGTGGCGGATTCGTAACCAGGAGGCCGTCGGTTCGTATCCAAGGAAAGATATTAAATTTAGTAATAACATGGGGAAGTGACAAAGCATTACTCCATCCTTCGAATCGACTATACTGATGATGAATCTAATGATTGGAATCTAGTTTATAAATAATTATAAATAGTGTTTTTATAAAATTTATTTTATTTTAAAAATAAATATTTTTTGACATCTTATAATCAACATGTTATTGAAACATTTAAAAATTGTAAACGCCCCACTCAAATTTGGTCCTATCTTTTGGTGTGTATTTAAATACAGCACACCTAAGGCTTTTAAGGATATTTATAAGAATATTCTGTTTTTTGTTCCCAGGCTATCTTCAACACCAAGCCTATATAAGTTTCCGAAGATACTGTTTGGAGACCCAATCATTACCTGTAGATCTTCATGTGGTACTGAGTGACATCATTCAAGGTAAACAATACAATATAATATTTTTATTTATCCATAATTATAAAACGCAAAGTTCAGTTGGTATACTGACTGACTCATAATCAACGTAGCTCCACAATGGCTAAAGGTAAATACTTGAAATATCGCATACAGAATCCTCTTATTATGAAGGTACGTAATGAAAAGATTTTTTTTTACTCATTCCTGGGCTGGGTGAGGTCAATGTGGATAGCTAGTTTGTAAGTTTCCACTGAATAAAGGGTAAAATCCCGTCTCGAATGGCCAATAGATGTTTAAAAGACGTTAAGAAAGAAGAAAAAAAATACTGTCTACACTAAAGGTCGTATCACACTATTTGTCATGATTCCAAATAAAATTATTTGCTTTCAAATAATTTTATTTGTTATGTACATATTTTATACCTTAGCAACCAGACATTCATCTGTAATTTATATACTTTTGATATTTTCTCTTTTTGCAATACGATTTCTGATCGAAATTCAATTTTGTTTTTCTTCACTTTTGTATTCCCGATAATTGAGAACTTGGGTGGCCTTAGACGCCTCATAAATATTTTTTATAGTTAAGATTAATGAAATAGTTATCAAAAACGATCAAACAATGACAAATGTGTTTGACATGCGTTTAAACCCTATCAGACTATTCAGACAAATTTTCGTCACTTCTGTGTTTGATCAAATAGCGAATTTTATTAAATTTGTCAATCACACTGTTTGAAGTCAAAATATGACAAAATTTGGCATAATGACAAATAGTGTGATACCACCTGAACGTATAGTAATGTTTGGCCAGCTGGTGGAACCCATGTTTGATTTATGATATGATAGGTGACAAGATTCCAAATTTGAATTTTGATATTGTGCTGTTTTCAGGTGCAGGACATGTAGATGACATTTTTCCATATTATCTTCGACACGCAAAACAGATGTTTCCTCATTTGGATTGTATGGATGATCTAAAGAAGATTAGTGACTTGAGGAATCCGGCAGACTGGTAAATAAATACAAACAGGGTGATAATAAAAAATTAATAAGTCATTGTCTTTGGTGACCTAATGTTTTTTTGTTAGAAGAAAATAATTTTAAATATTTTTTAATTTTCGTTGGATCGACTTTTTCAAATTAGATAATTGTCGACAATCATTTAATTTGGAAAAGTCGATCCGACAAAAGTTAAAAAATAATTAAAATTATTTTCCTCTAACAAAAAATGCATACAGGTTGATTCATTTTAATTAATAAGGTCGATTTTCTCGAATACGGTTCATTTTACAAGAAAAAAAAAACATGCGAAACAAAATATTCATTGACTTTTGGGGATATATTGTGGTCACCCTGAAATTTCTCTCGAAGTCGCCTTCAAGGTCAACTTTTTTTTTTTAATGGAACCCTGCATGTTTAATTACAGTATTAACGTTTGTATGAAGTACCCCTGTGGATAGGGGGGCTTAAAAAGAATACTTCCAAGTCCATGCCGTTCGTAAGAGGCGACTTAGGACAGGCTCGGAAACGATATTTTTCCCTTAACCCATACACAAAGCAAGGAGAAGCTACTGCATTATCCGTAAGGATTCTCAAGTATCAACAACTCATGGCGAGTTGTTGCAAATCAGTCCCACGGCTGTTAACCTATGATGATACCCTTGATGTTTAACTGAAATTGTCACGCGTATGTCTAAAGATTAGGGCATAAACGTTGGCGTCCATCCCCCACGTTTCATACTCGTAATGTAGCTTGAAACGTAAAATATCTAATTTAGAGGGGGGGATTTTTTTTTTCTTTTCAATAAACCAAAAGAGCCAAAGACAATATCCAGTCACATGTTTATTTCAGGTATCCGAATGCAAGATCTATATCCCGAAAAATCATATTTCATGCTGGTCCTACAAATAGTGGTAAAACATATCACGCATTGGAAAGATTTTTGAGCGCCGAATCGGGCGTATACTGTGGTCCTCTAAAAATGTTGGCCACTGAAGTGTTCAAAAAGTCAAATGATAGAGTAAGTAAGTAGTGGTATTATTTATACAATAGGTGGCTCTGTCTGCTTCGCTTGTCGTCTTTGGGTGCTCTTTGACAGCCGCATACTAATATTATTTCAAAACATAAAGCCTCATTTACACTGCCTGAGCATTCGTCGCGAGCAGAGGTGACAAACGATCATTTGTTCGAGGCTCGGGCAGTGTAAACAATCGCCGCGAGCCGATCAAGGTTGAAGTGAATGCTCGTTCGTTCTCGGGCCCGATCAACCTAATGTCGGTTTTCCGGTGAATCATCAAAGAGATGCTCGTTCACCGCTCGCTCTGTGTAAACACCCCGGGATTCGTCGAATGGTGTTCTGTGAATCTAGTTTTCGCCTAGCTCCTATTTTGTGTGTGGAGTTGTTGCTTTTTAGTATTTGACTGATGGAGTGGGAAAATGAAAAGTGCCTTTTGTTAATTTCTCCTCTGTATGTGAAGCACCCAGAGCTGTGGCAGCTAGATAATAAATTTTATTTTATTCTGAATAGTCCTTTAAATCCTTCAGCAACAGGGAGTAATTTCTTTTCTTTAAAAATGAAGACTCCCAAATGCGACGCCTTTTCCTTTTTCGCTCTTCCTCCGCTAGATGGTGTGGAATGAGGATAAATCATATTCCAAATTCAATATTGATTGATTTATTAATATGATAAATTTTTATGATTTACAGGGAACGCCTTGTGATTTAATAACCGGTGAAGAAAAGAAATTTATTAATGGAGAAGATAAACCAGCATCTCACGTTGCCTGCACTGTAGAAATGACATCGGTAAATGTTCCTTGTAAGTGACATAATCTGAGCGCACGACAGTCTGTCGGGCCAAGTTCCAGAAAGCACCAGTGTAACTTTACACAAAACAATTCATTGGGTTTTGGACACCGTTAAGGGGCGTTTACACTGCCTGAACATCCCCGAGCATCGAGCATTCGTGATCGTTGCTCGCCAGTTTTCAACGAGCACGAACACAAACGAGCCCTCTGTTCACACTGCTTTAGGATTTTTAGCGAACAGATGGCACCTGCGCTATCCAAAATTTCGGTTTCTGCGGCGGTTATCCTCATTCTAGACCATCTAACGGAGGAAAAGCGAAAAAGGAAAAGGCGTCGCATGTGGGAGTCGTAATTTTTAAAGAAAAAAAAATACTCCCTATTGCTGAAGGATTTGAAGGAGGACAACAGTGGGCTATTCAGAATAAAATAAAATTTATGGTCTGGCTGCAATAGCTCTGGGTGCTCCGCATATAGAGAAACTAACAAAAGGCACATTTCATTTTTCCACTCCTTCAGTCAAATACTAAAAAGCAACAACACCACACTCAAAATAGGAGACGTGTATCCTTCAACAACTAGGCGAGAACTAGATTCATAGAACACCATTTTGCGTATCCCGGGGTGTTTACACAGAGCGAGCGGCGAACGAACGTCCCTTTGATGATTTGCCGAAAAAGCGACATCGCGCGGATCAGGCTCGAGAACGAACGAGCATTCACTTCGACCTTGATCGGCTCGCGGCGACTGTTTACAATGTCTGAGCCTCGAACGAATGCTCGGGCAGTGTAAATGATGCTTCAGATATTTGGTTCTACAAAGGATAGGTCACCTAAATTTTATGCAGACATTCCGATATAGATTTAAAAAGATATGTTGATCTGTTGAGGAGATCGTGATTTAGAAGTTTGCACTTCTTGATTCACACTGATTCATTCACTCATCATCAATATTTTTAGGCACTTCCCTTATATCTAGAGCGCTGAATTTAAATTTGACATCCAATTAAAGGAAAAAATCAGAAAGCTCGAACTTTTTTACTCCAGGTGCTCCCAAGCGGCATCGCTTTGAGGAGGAGAATACAACGTGATGTAATTCAATGGGAAAATATTTGTATTTCAACATTTTCACTCCCGGTGCTCCCAAACGGTTTCATCTAGGGAAAGAGATGCATGAAAACTAATTAGGACGCTGAAATATTACATGAAGGAAGATATTGGCATACAATTAGACGGGCGGATTTTAAAATTATTATTTTTACTACCAGTGCTCCAAAATGGTTCCGCTTTAGGGAACCATTTTGGACTTTCAGTAGTGTTAGATCTCTGTTGGACATTTGGGTCTGGTTAACAAAAAAGTGAAATCGAAAAACAAATAAGGAAACAGAGACAGATTCATCATTGCAAAAAATATTGATATCTCACTAAAAAATTCAATCAATCAAATACTAAAGGCTTCGCCTTGTCGCTGCAACCATTGGAATCTATTTTTTGCCAGATTTTTCATTTCACTATAACTAGCAAGTCTCATACAACTCATGTGGTCCATCAATTCTATTTTTGGCCTTTCTCTACCTCTTTTCCCATTTATTTTACATTCTAGTATGTTTACAATAAACGGGTTATGCCTAACAATATTCCCTAACAATTTTGCTCGTCTTTTCTCGATATGTTTAATTAGCTGTCTGGATTCGTCTATCATGCTTAAAACTCTTCTACCTATTTGTTATTTTTTCCTCCCAGTTGATTTTTAGTGTTTTTCTCCAGCATCACATTTCCATGGCTTCTAAACGCTTCAAGCTATCCTTGGTTAATGTCCACGTCTCACATCCATACAACAGCACATTTCATTAAAAAAAAAAATTGAAAAAAATGCCAAGTTCGAACCATTATTCCAAAAATTTCCGCCCATGAAGGTAGTGATATATATCATTGCGGTCAATTTTATTCTTGCTGCTGTTCATTTCACATTTAAATTCATTATTGTTTTCAATGCAGTTAAAATTATACCGACTTAACACTTGGTCAGTTTGTAAAATAATTACCTTTGTAGTATTTTTGGTTCTTACTTACTCCCAGGGCCATTCGGAGCCTAGTAGACTTTTTGCCTCGCCAATTCTTTGCTTTTTTTTCTGTCTTGTGCATCTTCTTCTGTTATTCTTGCAACATTCATATCCTTCCTAATCTGATCTCTCCATCTGAGTTTAGGGCGATCTCTTCTTCTTGTTTCACTGACTTCTGTCCTCCATACATTCTTTATCAAGCTTCCATAATTTCTTCTTAATACTTGTCCAGTCCATCTCATTCTCCTATGTTTGATCTTGGCAACTATGTCTGGTTCATTAAATAGGTCTCGAATCTCTTTGTTTTTTCTAATCCTCCAAGTTCCGTTTTCACATATTGCTCCATAAATCCATAAATTTTTCTCAGGATTTTGTTCTCAAATGTCACTAGTTTTTTCTCGGATGTTTTAGACAGTGTCCATACTTCTGAACCGTACAGCGGGACAGGTTGGATGATTGTTTTATAAATCCGGAGTTTTGTGGTTCGTGACAGGATTCTACTTGTCATCAGTTTCTGTACAGACCAGAAGCATCTATTAGCTGATGATAGTCTGTTTTCTATTTCAACTTCTTCTTTCATTGTATTATTGATGGTTATGCCGAGATATTTGAACTCTTTGCAAGTTTGGAATTGATATTCTCCTACTTGTAAATTTACTGCTGTTCTTCTATTGCCTCCTATTTTCATGTATTTGTTTTTTTCAGTGCTTACATTTAGCCCAACCTTCTTTGTTTCATTTAAGTGTGTTTCTACACAGTAAAAATTGATCAAGTGTAATGTCGGTATTGCTTTAAGTGTATTGAGTTAGTGGACATAGTTCTCTCCTTTTTAGGGAATCTCGCCGCTCGTCTGGGGAAGGGGGTTAACTCCATTTTCGGATAGCTTATTTGCGATGCAAGATCTTATTATTATTTAAAATGGAGTTTAACACACTTTTCTATCTTTTTTGGTCCGAAAATGGCGGTCATCAAAGTACCAGTTAGATAATCTGACTTTTGATTTTCCCGCCAGATGATGTGGCTGTCATTGATGAGATTCAGATGATGCGAGATCACACCCGAGGTTGGGCATGGACTCGGGCCTTGTTAGGTTTAATGGCGAAAGAAATTCATGTGTGTGGAGAAGAGGGTGCTGTCGATCTCCTTAAAAATATTATAATGACTACCAATGAGGATGTAGAGGTAAGTAGACGATTGTGAACCTAGGGTTCATTTCACATAAAAATACTACTAATCAATATTACCAGTCATTTACTTGTACTTTGTATAGTATCGCTATACAAACTACATGTACAAGATTAGTAATACTAGTAATTCTGTGATTGTTAGAGTTTACTCATTTAAAATATCCAGAATGAGGCTCCGGTTAGTAAAAGACTAGTTTTTTTTTTTTTTTTTTTTTTTTTTTTTTTTTTTTTTTTTTTTTTTTTTTTNCTCCATTCGCTGGAAACTTGCAAACCAGCTACCCACATTGACCTCATTCAGCCTGGGTTGGGCCGGAAAAAAGAGCCAACGATACATGGTGTTCTCAAGCGGTCACCCATCCAAGTACTGACCACGCCCGTCTTTGGTTAACTTACAGTGATCTGACGGGAGCTGGTGTATTCAACGTGGTATGATCGTTGGCTAACAAGACTAGTAATACTAGTTATTTTGTGATTTTTAGATCAATTATAAGTTTTCATTATGTGGTACTTTTTTAATTATAAGATAGGTGCAACTGCCCCATTACTCTTTACTTTATTGGTGACTTGTAAACTCACAATTCCATCATTTTTATTAAGTGAACAGTTAAATAACTGGTTTGCAGTAGTCCTCCACTTCAGGTAAACTATTTTGTCTGAGGAATGAATTGATGTATAGGGTGGTTTCCTGTTGCCTTAGTGTCATCATTAAGTTAGCAAATAAACAACTGGTTTGCAGTAGTCCTCCACTTCAGGTAAACTATTTTGTCTCAGAAATGAATTGATGTAGAGGGTGGTTTCCTGTTGCCTTCCCTATTTTCTCTCATAGTAATACGTTTCATCCCGCTTTTGCAAAATGAAATTTCGAAATCAGAACAAAGTTTACATTATATTTTAACACCGTCAGCACAGGTGGACTCGGGCCTTGAGGAGGTCACCCCCACATATCTTCGAGTATTATCTTGTATAGTCGGAGAAAAATCTCCTTTCGGATTCCATATTTTGGTTATTATTGCTGCAGAAACGTTCCTCCTCCCCCCCCAAAAAAAAATTCCCCATTTTTACATCTAAGTTTGGAATAATGGTAGAAATAGGTTGATGTGAGGTAGCCGAAAAGGTTTTGGTGCCCCTAGGCTAGAACTGTGATGGTGTGCGTTCCAGATCGTTCTGGTTTTGTAGAACCGGACATCGTGCGGACGCCATACATTTATCGGATATGCTACTGATTGGTTTTACTGAGAACCAAATTTGTATGTTTCCAGGTGTACAAATACAAACGACTGACTGAGTTGCAGATAGAAGATTCTGCCGTAATCAATTTGGATAATATTCAACCTGGAGATTGTATAGTGTGCTTTAGTAAGAATGACGTTTATACTGTAAGTACCCATATCTAACTAGTGCACCAAAAAAAAAAAAAAAACATTCGGTAGAAAGGCCATTAAACATCACATTATTATGCTATTCTGAGGACGCCGGACTAGATGTTGATCATCCCGGCCCCTTCCATGTCCTCCAATAGTGGTAAACATCTCAAATTCATGAGGATGAAATTCCATGGGTTGGGTAGTATATTATGCTACTCTGAGGACGCCGGACTAGATGTTGATCATCCCGGCCCCTTCCATGTCCTCCAATAGTGGTAAACATCTCAAATTCATGAGGATAAAAATTCCATGAGTTGGGTAGTATATTATGCTACTCTGAGGACGCCGGACTAGATGTTGATCATCCCGACCCCTTCCATGTCCTGCAATAGTGGTAAACATCTCAAATTCATGAGGATGAAATTCCATGGGTTGGGTAGTATATTATGCTACTCTGAGGACGCCGGAATAGATGTTGATGATCCCGACCCCTTCCATGTCCTCCAATAGTGGTAAATAACTCAAATTCATGAGGATGAAATTCCATGGGTTGGTTGGGTTTATACTCAAGCTCTTCTGTTTCATCAGTCAAAGCGTCTAACCACTACACCACCATGAATTATGTTGACGTAACCATACCTTTACTACATGAAATCCACCTCCGTGGTGATGATATAGCCTCAAATGATAACTATAAAGCATTACTACAAAGAATACACACAAACATAGTGAACAGTGTCATCGAAAATTACGAGCCACATAGGGTCCTTGGTACAAATGTGCTACCCGAAGTGGACGAGGCTGAAAAATTATTTTCCAGATCAGCAAGAGCAACATTGGCCCAACTTCGGTCCAGTTGGTGTAAAACTTTCCATAATTACAAAGCCAGAATAGATCCTACAATATCTTATTTATGTCCACTATGCTAAGCAGACACCCTTGACGTGCACCACCTGTTTGATTGTCCAGCCAAACCAACCCGCCTGGACCCTTCACCCCTCTGGACAAATCCCCGTGAAGCAGCAATTTTTCTTGACCTGGAAACGGTGTGATGGGCGACGTAGACAACAACAACAACCACACCACCATATTTAGATGGTATGAAACTATATTTGGATATCTACTCTGAACATCGTAGAGTCAACATCGGCCTGACGATGAGAGTCTTGAGTACTATCAAAAGCTTGCCACTTTTATCATTAATCCGAATCGTTATTGTCTAATTATTTAATTTATATAGTGTCAAATTTGGATGGTATGACACTGGGTTACACAATATGCATGCGATGTTTCTGATTGAGTAACCTATTTGATTTCTAATTTGTTTTTAGGTGAGTCGTGGAATCGAATCAAAAGGCATGGAGGTGGCTGTCATTTATGGGAGTCTTCCACCGAGTACCAAACTAGCACAAGCTTCTAAATTTAATGATCCTGATAATCCTTGTAAAGTCATGGTAGCTACTGATGCAATTGGCATGGGGCTTAATTTGTGAGTATTTATTGTACAGGGTGCGGCAATTAGTTCTCCCACTTTTCAAAAAATCGTGGAAGGGAAAGAGATAGTGGGAGGATCGTAGGGTTTGTGATATTCAACACGAAATGGCATCTAGTTTTTAATACTCGCAATGGTTTAGTCGCGCGTGCATCGTGCGTTCGTTGTCAAGGTTTTTTTTAAAAAAAGTGAATCCATTATAACCACTCAGAGGGTGTTTCGCACAAGGTATGGTTTGCACTCCATGGATCTAGTTCCTGATCGAAAAACAATTTTGAGTTGAGTTTACTACTTTAGGACCACATCATCAGCTTTAGGCTGTATGGGGCTACCCATGCAGTCAATTGTTCTCGTGAG
This sequence comes from Pachypsylla venusta, assembly GCA_012654025.1. Classification (NCBI taxonomy): domain Eukaryota; kingdom Metazoa; phylum Arthropoda; class Insecta; order Hemiptera; family Aphalaridae; genus Pachypsylla; species Pachypsylla venusta. The sequence goes on from CM022884.1 coordinate 16,234,494, forward strand.
ATTCCGCAGGATATGTTCCCCGGTCGCCGGATTTGAGTCCCTGTGTCTTCTTCCTGTGGGGTTACCTTAAGGCTGAGGACTTCAAACATCGCCCTGGGACCCTTGAAGAGTTAAAGGAGGCAATTCTGGACGAAATCATCCAAATTGATGCGGGTATGCTGACGAGAGTCATGGAAAACTTCCGCGAAAGGCACCAAATGTGCATCACTCGCTAAGGCTGTCATTTGGATGACATTAGTTACAAAACATAGATAAAAAAAAAAAGAATACACAACAATTTCTGGGTCTGGAAGTGGGGAGGAGTAAATGGCGTCCTTTTCAAACAATTCTTTGCTTAAACACGTTTTTTTATTCGTCATGGGTCCATGTTGGAAGATTGTACATACGCAATAGGGGCATGACCGTAAAAACACGTTTCCTAACCTCTCTAATTGGGTTAAAATTCGTTAAAAAAATTCAAAGGACGCCATATACTCCTCCCCGGTTCCAGAATCCAAGTTAATATTAATTTGGTATGTTTATTTTTCTTACAGGAGTATCAGACGAGTAATTTTTTACTCTCTCATCAAACCGTCAAATAATGAGAAAGGAGAGAAAGAAATGGACGTTATATACTCCCCGCCATATATACCTCCCCGGTTTCAGAACCCAATTTGTGTTGATTTTTTTCCCCCGGTCACCACACAAGTTAATATTAATTTGGTATGTTTATTTTTCTTACAGGAGTATCAGGCGAGTAATTTTTTACTCTCTCATCAAACCGTCAAATAATGAGAAAGGAGAGAAAGAAATGGACGTCATATACTCCCCGCCATATATACCTCCCCGGTTTCAGAACCCAAGTTAATATTAATTTGGTATGTTCATTTTTCTTACAGGAGTATCAGGCGAGTCATTTTTTACTCTCTCATCAAACCGTCAGTTAATGAGAAAGGAGAAAAAGAAATGGACGTTATAAGTGTTTCCGCTGCTCTTCAGATTGCTGGACGAGCAGGCCGATTTGGCACACACTTTGAAAAGGTAAGGAATTCGAAAAGTGTTCATATTACGAATCGTGATATATAAGTGGACAAATCGTACACGAATTTAGGATTTCGGAACAAAATATTTAAATCTTTGAATAATATGTTAATTATAAGTGTTAAAAACTATTAACTATTAAATAAATTAAATTTAAACAAAACACTTACCAAAAACACAATTTATTTTAATTTATGAAGAAACTAGTTTCGAATCATTCGATTCATTATCAGTCAGTCAACTTCCATCTTTCAACTCGACTAGACTGATGATGAATCGAATGATTCGAAACTAGTTTCTTCATAAATTAAAATAAATAGGGTTTTTGGTAAGTGTTTTGTTTAAATTTAATTTATTTAATTTCCTATAGGCTGACCAACCCAATTAATTTATTAAATTGTAGAAGGAAGTTAGTGGTCATAATGAAATAATATTTTAAAAATAATTTGTGTATCAACTACTAAAAATAGGAATAGGGCGGTAATGTGGGAAGTAACTAGTTATGTTGAGAATGTCGTAATAGACGAAAACGCTCCGTAACTCAACCCAATGAAGTCAGTTGATAAAGCATAGGGTTTTCGAACCGAGGGTCGGCAGTTCAAGACCAGAATTTTTCTCATTATATAATTAACAAATACAATTCCACATATTTTACTTCTTGAAACCACATTTTCTATCGGTAAAATAAGCGGGTCCATATTCTATAAAACAGAAATGTGTTAAAACAATTTCCAACTGAAGTCATGCCTCTACAGTTAACATTGTTTCGTATTTTATTTGTACCATTGCTGAACGGAAATTGAGACTTGAAATTTGTACTACCTATTTATTAATGGTTACGATCGCTTAATTTTTGGAAGCTCCGATTTTTCTAAAAAATCATCAAGGCAGAAATCTGGAAACGAGAAATTCCGATCTTAAAATTTACACATCGAGAGGGATTCGAGCCACACAATATGTCGAGCCAACAGTCAATGGTTCTAAACACTCGACTGGTTATAATGACTTGTTTTTATAATAGGGCGGTAATCTGGAGAGCATCATGTTTTAAAGTTATGAAAATAATTTTCTGGAGTTCATAAAAAAAAAAAGACCATTGACCTCACAATGTTCGGTTCTGGAGCGCATACAATCTCATTTCCAGCCAATAGTCTTCAAAATATTTACGACAATCTAATTTTCCATATATTGACCTCACAATGTTCGGTTCTGGAGCGCATACAATCTCATTTCCAGCCAATAGTCTTCAAAATATTTACGACAATCTAATTTTCCATATTTTCAAACTATTTCCACAATTTTTCCAAACTTGAAGCCAGTAGTTGCTTCAGTAGTTGGTTTCGAGAAGCAAAACCTCTACAATAATCCTTGACTAGAGCTGTGGTGGTATGCATTCCAGATGAAGTCGGTTCGCAGTACCGGCCATTGTGAGCATGATAAACAAAAGTGAGCCCTTAAAGTTTACAATTTAAATGAGCCGACTTCTCATATACTTAGTGGGTATCACTTTTCGGGAACCCAATTTCAATTCACGGCGAGCTTGGAGAATGTTCGACAGACTTTTGATTTCGGAGTGCACTCAGCCTGAGGACGAGTGAGCAGCTATTTTAATGTGAGTAGCGACCAGTGCAGACTTTTTTTTTTGGCTTAACTTCTCTTTTAACATCTATTAGTCATTTGAGACGGGGGTTTTACCCTCCATTCGTTGGAAACTTGCAAACCAGCTATCCACATTGACCCCACCCAGTCTGGGTTGGACCGGAAAAATAGCCAGCATTACGAGGGCGCAAACCCACAGGGACACCCACATGGTACAACCTCGCTGGACGTTGCTTAACTTCAGTGATCGAACGGGAACTGGTGTATTCCACGTGCCATAGACGCTGGCTTAGTGGCAGCGGTACCTGGCAGATTAAATTTGGTAGAAGATTGAAGAGATTATTCATTTCTTCAGCTCTTAGTAATGCTGTGATACCCACAAACATCGCAAAAAGGCCGTTGAGCCTTACCACTACATTTAGCTCACATTACATTTTAGTTTATCATTTAAAACTTTCAGGGTTACGTTACCTCCTTTAAAGCCGATGATTTACCAATTTTGAAAAATTTACTCGCTCAGTCTCCCGAACCAATAACAAAGGCTGGACTTCATCCTACAGCTGATCAAATAGAACTCTATGCTTATCACTTACCAAACTCAACACTATCTAATCTGATGGTAAGTTGTTAGGTATGTTTTGTAAGCTGGACTTCATCCTACAGCTGATCAAATAGAACTCTATGCTTATCACTTACCAAACTCAACACTTTCTAATCTGATGGTAAGTACAGAGGTGAAATGGTGAGGAATCTATTTCGACGTATATATCAACTAACCGCTTGAAAAGTAATAATTGGGTTCGATTATTGTATGTACATAAAAACTTGAATAACTATATTTTTTGGATTTGGGAGAGGGGGGCCCGGACCTGGACTCCCCCTTTTGCCCGCCACTTGTCTCAGCTTATGGTTTAGAAGAGGGGTTCCATTCCCATCAATTGTTCGATGCTAAACAATTAGTATTTTCTAAATTGTATGACTAGTCGTATAAACAATGTTTTCGTTTCTTATCTCCAGGACATCTTTGTCAATCTTTCCACAGTGGACGATTCCCTCTACTTTATGTGCAATATGGAAGATTTCAAATTCTTAGCCGATATGATTCAGCATGTACCGTTGCCTTTGAGGGCAAGATATGTTTTCTGTTGTGCCCCAATTAATAGAAGAATGCCATTCGTTTGTACTATGTTCCTCAAGGTAAGTTGTTATTGTTCGACGACATACACGCTGTTTACAGAACAAAGAAAACCACAGTGCCATCAGAATTACTTCCAAATATTATACTAGTGGTTCCATGAACTGTAGACCTTACACAATTGTGAAGACTATGAAGAGAAAAAAGGGTTGGGTGGAAGAGAATTCCACAGGAATTAACCCCGCCCTTTGAATTAACTTTTCTCTCTCTCTCTTTTCCTTTTTTCTCTCATTCTTTCTATCCTCCTCTTTCTATGTCTCTTTCTTGTTTGAAGTTAATTTAATAAAGAGTATTAAAAAAAAAGAGAAAATAAGAATCACAAGTCAATGTTCTTCCTACAGTTCTTACCTTTCAGTCTTATTTATATTTTACTTAATCGCGACCCTCGTGATCTTATATTGTGCATCACCTCCCTCTCAATAATTATGAATATCATAATTATTCATCAGTCGTATTTGTGTAGATAGCCCTTAAATTTAATAATGATGCAATACTTGATCATCATCATAGGTTAACGGTTGTGGGGGGCTGGTTTGCCACAACTCGCCATGAGTTGTTGATACTAAAGTATTCTTACGGATAATGCAGTAGCTTCTCCTTATGGGTACTGGAAAAGATATCGTTTCCGACCCTGCTCTTTGTCGCCTTTGACGACAGACATGGACTTGGGTGCCTTGGAAGTATTCTTTTTAAGTGCCTCTATCCACAGAGCACTACAATACTTTATACAGAAAAATATTTATTAAAGGATTTGCTCCCAAAGTAGCCCAATGAATGTTATTACTAAGTTTCATCAAAATTGAACAAGGCGTTCGGGAGTTATTGTGGTACAAAAAGACAAGAAAAATCGTAGTGTTAAAACTAGACCTCATCTCGGTCGGTCAATTTTGTTTTAGGTTGTTGGGGTCTGCATTCATCCGATCTTCGTGGGCAAGTTGTTAAGTCCATAGACTCTGATCGAATTTTCTTTTTTCCGTAATGGCATGGCTCTAAAAGAAATTGTCCTGAAGTAATGGGAAAGCGGTTCTAGGGATCATTTTATTTATAAAGAAAAGGTCTGCATTCAAATGAATGCTCTCTGTTTCGGGTAATGGTGTAATATTGAATGATTAATTGATTCATCTTAGCTCTACTTTTACTACTTTAGATATTATTCAATGACAGATCTAAGTAACAGCATTTGGAGTAACCCAGTTGAATTCAACCACTCCAGAGTAGAACTAAACCGAGGGATGATGTCATCGGAATGAAAGATAGACGATCTTTGGCCGGAAATAAATCCCAAGTGGACTTGGTCCTTAGAACCAATCGCCTCCGAAGACCTTTGTTTGCATGAATATTATTTTAGACTATTAGTAGTGTGATAGTAGTTCCAATATTAGTCATTTGTGGAGTTAAAACTAGACTTCACTTCGTTCACTCCACGAAAAAATATGTATTTCTCTTTTATGCATAAAAATTCTGGACTGAGATGTTTTTTCTTCTTTATCCAGTTCTTTCTGTTTTAATCGTTTCCTGTGTTTTTATGTCTTGCAAATTTTTAATACGCCTCGTTTGTTTGTTTTTTTCAGTATGCCCGTCAGTTTAGTAAAAACGAATTGATTACGTTTGATTGGTTGTGTTTAAATATTGGTTGGCCTTTAGCTACGCCCAAAACAATTATTGATTTGGTACATTTAGAATCTGTGTTTGATGTGTTGGATCTTTATCTTTGGTTCAGGTGAGTATAGCCAATGAATTAATTGAATAAACAAATTGGTGAGGTAACGATTTTTGAATCATAAGGCCCTCGTTTTGAAGTCTAAATTACTGCCATCTACACCTTAGTCGGTTTCTGGCCTCCTCACCCTTTTTTCCTCGATGAACTGCGCCATCCTCACTCATCCCTTAACCTCATTATTTTTGACATGCTTAACTTCACCACGATATCACAGTAGAACCTCGATTATTTCAACTAATTTGGACCGAGGGTAGGTAAAATAATCAAGGTTTTGTATAAAAGTTGAAATAATCGAGGTTATGTATAAAAGTTGAAATAATCGAGGTTATAACAATGAAAATAGGGCAAAATTTAGATATGTAATAAAGAACGAAATGGATATTAAATATTTTTATTCACAAAAGCATCAACAGAACAAGTGTCGGCACTCATTTTTTCACCCTGGATATCAAGCTGTCGAATTTCATAACGAGATTTGAATTTTTCCAACCATCCTTGGCTAGCGGCGAATTCTGGATTACCTCCCAATTTTTACACTATTCTCTAATCATAACGTGTCGCTACCACTTCAGTTTTACTTCCGGTTCAGTGGTGGGGGAAAAAATATGTACGGATATTAGAGTTGAAATAATCGAGTTTCTACTGTATTTGGGGTACATAAATACCCAAATACTCTGTTGACTCGATTTTTTTTCTATAAAATGTACCCTTTTTTCCTTCCGTCAGCTTTTCGACACGAACTTTGACAACGTCTTCTGATAGTAATAAATATTTTGTTGATATGTTTTCAGCTATCGTTTTCCTGATTTGTTTTGTCAAGCCACCCTTGTCAAAGATATCCAAGTAGAATTGGATGACATCATTCAGCAAGGCGTCATGCAGATCACCAGGCTGTTGAGGAACAGTGAGACATGTCCCGCAACAGAAGAAGATATTAGCGCTGTCCAGAAGAAACAGTCTTATCTCAGAGGTGAGATTTGAAATTTTTGATTCGGAATCTGTTTTTAGTCAATTTCTTGTGTTCGACATAGCTTTTGTACAGTTCATCTGGGGTGGTATGCACTTTCCTCACTGTAGGGATCCCTGTAGTGTTTACTTCATGAAGTAAACACTGTAGGGGCATGTGTGCCTACAGCTGATTTTGTTATGCAGAGACGATTGTTTGAAGGGCCTGCGAACTCATGTTCTCACAGTCCTGTAAATAAACTCGTTGGATTCTATTATCTTCCTCCTCTCTGACAAGCATAACTCTTCCAAATCCTGGATATAATCCAGATGACGTGCCATTACTACTTTGCAGAAAGTTTACTGATGAAAAGGTAATAATTAAACAAAAAGGCAGACAATAAATAATTTAGCTCGTCCAGCATTGTATTTATTTAAAAAAATCTTTTCACCGCCAATTTTTAACGGTATCGGTAACCATGTGAGAAATGTGAAAGAAAAAAGAATTGTCAAGGTCAAAGTATTCCCTACAGCAAGCTCGAGACCACCCTACAGGGAATCAGGTATCTTATGTAGTGTTCACTGTAGGGAACGAAAAACGTCTATCAAGTATTTGTGTGACCCAGTCTCAGCCTAGTGATGGCCACCTGTTCTTTTCTGGTGATATCTGGAGGGTAGCTGGTGGGAAGGATGTTGTCTTTCACCAGTCTGAGCTTGAACCAGTCTCAGCCTAGTGATGGCCACCTGTTCTTTTCTGGTGATATCTGGAGGGTAGCTGGTGGGAAGGATATTGTCTTTCACTAGTCTGAGCTTATTTGATTCTTGTTGCTCCCACTCTTGCTTTCGCTAATGTGAGACTAGCCAATTTAAAGGTAGCGCCACTTGTTTGTTAACTTATTCTCAGGTATTAACTACGCCTAGTGATCACTTCCCACGCAAATGTATATTTTTTTATACCGACCTACTTGGTAAAGGTTTTTTTTTTCTCGTCTATTATATGTTCTTATTGAATCCATTTTAATTCCTCCTGGTCTAGTAGGTATCACAGTGGCATTGCACTGGGGGACCCGTGTTCATTTTCCGGCAGGTTTGAATTTTTTTCGACTTTGTAATTGTGATATTGGAAAGCACTCAGTCTCCTGATAACCATTGAGTAGCGACCAGTGACGGTATTACCAGAGTATTTTTTTTTTTTTAATTTGGCTTAATGTCTATTTAACATCTATTGGTCATTCAAGAGGGGGTTTCACCCTTCTTTCGCTGGAAACTTGCAAACCAGCTAGCTACTCACATTGACCTCACCCAGTCTGGGTTGGGCCGGAAAAATAGCCAGCATCACGAGGGCGCGAACGGACGTGGACATCCACATGGCACAACCTCGCTGGACGTTGCTTAATTTCAGTGATCTATTGGGAACTATAGTATTCAACGTGCCATATACGCTGGCTAGTAAATAAATTTAGTGTGGTAGAAGATTTAACCGATTATATTATTAGTGGAAGTTCTTAGTAATGCTGTGATACCTACACAAAAAAGTGAAGACGCTGTTGCGCTTTTAGCACGAAGCAACTCAACATATACATTTTTGAAGACATTATGCTTTTGTTCGAAGAAGACATTTTTAAATATTTTTTAATTTTCTTCGGATCAACTTTTTCAAATTAGATGATTTACTAATTTGAAAAAGTCGATGCAACGAAAATTTAAAAACCTCTTCTTCTAAAAAAACATTTTTTTACAATACTGCGTGTCCTAAAAGTCCGAGACCAGCTGAATAACTTTTGAACGGCTTTATGTGGAGTTTTGAAATTTAACATGGTATTATATTAAAAATTAAACCACCTGATGGTGTGACCAATTTTTCAGGGGCGGGTCCCATGTGGTCCCCAGGGGATCCATTTTTTGTTTTTTAAATACGAACCTCCATCTTGTGATACATTTTCAGTAAGACAATAAAATTGGAAGTACTTTGCAAAAAAAATTCACATGTCTACCGTGTTTGGTTTCAAAATGGCGGTCATTTGAAATTTCCAAGACATGACTTCCAAGAGTGTCAAAAACTAGGCGAATTATGTCTAAAAACAGGTTCCTCGACATTGGTGTCCTATGCAATTATTCAATATCCCATTGCAAATAATTCGCCTAGTTTTAGACACTCTTGGAAGTCCATGTCTTGGAAGTTTCAAATGGCCGCCATTTTTAATCGTTCAAAACATATTCAGGTGGTCTTGAACTTTTATGACACCCTGTATACATCCATTCTAATTCATTGTTTGGTTTAATTTTTCAGAACCAAAATCAGGATCCAAAGTTGGTCGTGGTCGATTGACCGAACAACTTTTAGCTCAAGGACTTTTGACGCCCAGTATGTTGGACGAACTCCGTAAGGAATGGGTGGATAAGAAGAAAGTACACGGAAAAGAGAAGTGAGTAGGTGACCTTTTGGACCGTGCACCGTACAGTTCTTTTTGGACATCTTTTGTGAACATCTCTTTTCTATCCAAGTATTTTTTTTTTTTTTTGCTTAACGTCTCTATAATATGTTAAGGTCATTGTTGTTGTGGTAGCGGTTTGTCTCTTAAAATCAACTATTTTCTCCATTTTTACATCCAGGCTTAGAATAATTTTAGAAAAAGTTTGATATGAGGTAACCAAATAGGGTTTAATGGCCCTTGGCTGGAATTGTGATGGTGTGCATTCCAGGTTTTCCCGGTGCATAGAACGGGCTATCGTGAGGACGAGTTTATTTTGATGGCCCTTGGCTGGAACTGTGATGGTGTGCATTCCAGGTCGTCCTGGTGCATAGAACGGGCCATCGTGAGGACGTGTTTATTTTGATGGCCCTTGGCTGGAACTGTGATGGTGTGCATTCCAGGTAGTCCCGGTGCATAGAACTGGCCATCGTGAGGACGAGTTTATTTTGATGGCCCTTAGCTGGAACTGTGATGGTGTGCATTCCAGGTCGTCCTGGTGCATAGAACGGGCCATCGTGAGGACGAGTTTATTTTGATGGCCCTTGGCTGGAACTGTGATGGTGTGCATTCCAGGTCGTCCTGGTGCATAGAACGGGCCATCGTGAGGACGAGTTTATTTTGATGGCCAAGTTGTATTTTTCAATTTCTTATATGAAATTGATATGAAGTCACCAAATTTCAAGTTGTAGCTATTACCGTTCTCATTTTAAGCAGGATATGCGATTTCCACCAGAAGCTTATTTTGCCGTTCGTCGCATAAAACTGATTTGCCGTTCTTGAGATATCTTGTTCACAGACAGACGGAGAGACACACACACAGACCAATGGCTGAAACTCGAGAAACTCGTTTTGGATCCCAAAACGTTTTTTTTGTAAGAAAAGTAAAAAAAAAAAAAAAAAAAAAAAAAAAAANAAAAAAAAAAAAAAAAAAAAAAAAAAAAAAAAAAAATAGGTCGTTTAAAAAATGAAAGTTGACCTTGAGGGACCCAGTTTTGTAAACAATTTCATTAATTTGGAATTATCTGTTTTTTTTTTTGTTATATATAGACTTGATTCTTCGAGTTATTTGACTGAAGACGAAGATTTAGAAGAAGAAAGACGATGGAGGCGACAACAGGAAGAGAGAAAGCGGGATATGAAGCAATTCCAGCAATCATTGCAACATAGGCGGAAGAGAAAACCGTACAAGTGATGATAGACTGAGAATTTCAACTCTCAACTTCTTATTTGGAAGTCGTAGAAGACTGAAAGTGCCAACAATCTAGGAGTTCATCGTACCAAATCCTGAAGACTGAAAGTACCAATAATGGAGGAGTTCATGGGTGATTGGTGCTCCGTACCAAATCCTGAAGACTGAAAGTACCAACAATAGAGGAGTTCATGGGTGATTGGTGCTCCGTACCAAATTCTGAAGACTGAAATTACCAACAATCTAGGAGTTCATGGTCCTCTAGGAGTTTGGTGCTCCGTACCAAATCCTGAAGACTGAAATTACCAACAATCTAGGAGTTCATGGGTGATTGGTGCTCCGCACCAAATCCTGAAAGACTGAAAGTAAAACAGTTCTGTGACCATCTTCTTCTAAAAAAAATCTGCCAATTACTGGCTGAAAAAAATGCTCCCCCCACTCAAAAAAATATTTATATTTTACGTTTTTACACAAGTACCAAATTTTTTCCAATTCGGTCAACACTAAGTGGCAAAAGTGTCCATCACGGCGGACGGCGCGCGGCGGACAAACGGATTTTTTTTATTCGATTCTTGGAGTCCACGTACCTTGAAACGTAAAATATCAAATTTTGAGGGTGGTAATTTTTTTCCTTGACGATTCCAAAGGTTCATTATTGAAAATAATAAACCAAAAAATGAATGTCGTCGACTAGATTAGACAGATGGCACCGAAACAACATGGCCGCCACAGACGGCCCTTATGGACCAGCTCTTATTAAAAAAAAACCTTATTAAATAATAATAAAACCATAATTGTCAGAGTTTTTTTCTTTTCGGATGGCACACATTTAAAAATGAATAATTTACATGAGGAATAGAAAGTAAAACATAACAATATTTTGTATTTTATTTCGCAAACAGTTTGTCTAAACCAGAGGTACCTACATAAGTAATAACATTTCTAAATTAAGATAAGTTTCTAATAATGAATCCGGAAAAAAATAAATTTCATACGATTTTTTAATCCATTCAATAAGTATCTCAAGATATTTTTTGAAGGTGCTTAGCGTCTCTTTAACATCTATTGTTAATTCGAGAGAGGGGGGGTCGAAAATGCAAGATTCGATGGAAACAAAGAGCCAGCATCTGGAACCCACATAGGTGTGTGGTAACGTTTATAAAATGGAGGGTAACCCCCCTGTCTCAAATTACCAATAGATGTCAAAGAAACGATAAGTCCTCCCCGCCCCCAAAAAAGAGATAAAACTTGACAATATCGATTCAGAGTTCAATTAACGATGTGAACACAATCATAGCCCTGGTCTGATGATCTGAGTACTGTTGAAAGTGACTTCGTGTCAAGTTGTGATAGTGTTCATATCGTTCTATCATAGCCGTGGTCTGATGATGACAGTCTGAGTACTGTTGAAAGTGACTTCGTGTCAAGTTGTGATAGTGTTCACGTCGTTCTATCATAGCCCTGGTCAGCCTGGTCTGATGATGATAGTCTGAGTACTGTTGAAAACTCACCAACTTGAATTATTATTTTTTAATTTTGAATTTAATCAATTAAACTCTGAATATATATTGTCAATTTTGATATTCTTCTTGTTATTATTCGCTTAAATTGCTTGATGATGGTTGATCTGCTCCTTCATCTTCATCATCATTACACACATCAACAATACTACCAGAGTCCTCATCGTCACTATATGTCGTAGATGACACAGTCGTAGCATTATTCACTTAAATTGCTTGATGAAGGTTGCTCTGCTCCTTCATCTTCATCATCATTACACACATCAACAATACTACCAGAGTCCTCATCGTCACTATATGTCGTAGATGACACAGTCGTAGCATTATTCACTTAAATTGCTTGATGAAGGTTGATCTGCTCCTTCATCTTCATCATCATTACACACATCAACAATACTACCAGAGTCCTCATCGTCACTATATGTCGTTGATGACACAGTCGTAGCATTATTCGCTTAAATTGCTGGATGAAGGTTGATCTGCTCCTTCATCTTCATCATCATTACACACATCAACAATACTACCAGAGTCCTCATCGTCACTATATGTCGTTGATGACACAGTCGTAGCATTATTCGCTTAAATTGCTTGATGAAGGTTGATCTGCTCCTTCATCTTCATCAGCATTACACACATCAACAATACTACCAGAATCCTCATCGTCACTATATGTCGTAGATGACACAGTCGTAGCATTATTCGCTTAAATTGCTTGATGAAGGTTGATCTGCTCCTTCATCTTCATCATCATTACACACATCAACAATACTACCAGAATCCTCATCGTCACTATATGTCGTAGATGACACAGTCGTAGCATTATTCACTTAAATTGCTGGATGAAGGTTGATCTGCTCCTTCATCTTCATCATCATTACACACATCAACAATACTACCAGAATCCTCATCGTCACTATATGTCGTTGATGACACAGTCGTAGCATTATTCACTTAAATTGCTGGATGAAGGTTGATCTGCTCCTTCACCTTCATCATCATCACACACATCAACAATACTACCAGAATCCTCATCGTCACTATATGTCGTAGATGACACGGTCGTAGCATTATTCGGTGTCATCATTTGTGTATAGTGACACGGATCTGTCATATTGTACAACAATGGATAGTAGTACAAACATGATCCGGTCATGTTTGGACCAACTCTACTACTATTATTATTAAAATACTCATTACTGGTATTATTATAAATATTATCTTGTACTAATATTTTAACGGCAACTTTTTTATTTGCATTGTTTTGATGTTGTCGAAAATTTTCTAAACTATGGTGTGTACCTCCTAACGAATGATTACCAATTCCTAAAATTGTATTCTCGCCAAATGTGTTTTCCAAAAGTTGCAATTGTTTCCTTTTCGTTTTATATCGTCTATTTTGAAACCATATTTTAACTTGTGTTTCTGTTAGTTTTAATGAATTTGCTACATCAGATCTTTCAGGTCCTGAAAGATATTTCTGTTGATTAAATCTTTTTTCTAATTCGTATACTTGAGAATGTGAAAATGCAGCGCGCGATCTTTTTTTACGTTGATTCAAATGTTGATCTGTGCTTTTGTTTGTTGTTGAATGTTCTTTTTTATTTGAAATCATATTTCGAAAGTATTTGTTATTTATGGAATAATTATTTTTAATTGCTTTTTCCAATTGTTCTATATTTTGAACATGATGAGATCCTATCATTGTTGGAAATGTGTTGAATCCATTTCGTATATGATTAATTCTCTCACTTCTATTTTCTCTACGTTGAGTTTCAATATCAGGAATAAATTCTTTGTTTCTTTTTATATCATCTTTATCAATTTCAATTCCTCTATCATATTCTTTATTTGTGTTTTTTATTTGCACTTCATATTTGCTATTACAAATTATTCCCAATTGATCTTTATTAATTTTATATTGATTGTTCATATATATTCCATTATTAATTCCATTCTGTTTTCTATTGTTATCAATAATTTCTGTCTGATCATTATTTAATCTTATGCCATTCATATTTTTACTATTTCCTAACTGTTCATTGTTCATAAACATACTTGCACACATTTCAGAAACATTTTCATTTGTCTCCAATTCTTTTCGTATTGTGTTATTTCTTTCGTCTACATTTACATTTGCTTTCCTAATCTCCAAATATGGTTGTATATTATTATATTCATTTGAATATATTTTTCGATTATTTTTTCGTGATTTTTCCAATATTGACAAATTAGAATATTGTTTATCGGCGATATCGTATCGTTCGGTTTCGTATCGATGTTCGTTGATATTGATCGATTCTTGTTGTAATTTATTATTATTTGGATGTAATAAATATTTTTTATAATTATAATTGGATTTATTTATTTTGTTATTATCATCCAAGTAATTTATTTGATCTACGTATTGCTCAAATTCATTTTGATGTTGACTATTGTTAAGTTCATTAACGTTTTTCTTTTTATTTGGTTGCGTTCTTTGATCATTGTTGATACTTGTGATGACGTCATTTGTTTGATTTAGGTTTTCTTCTGTGTGTGTTGATTGTATTTGATTTAATTGAGTTTCATGCTCATTGTCAGAATTGTCTTCTTCTTCTGATGATGAGATGTCCATTTCATTTTCAAATTTTGGATGAAGATTATAGTCTGAAACAAGATAAGATAATGTCGGTCAAGTTATACTGTTGAAATCAGTCTGAGAACCCCTGTACGACCTCAGAGAACCCTTTCCACTTTGGGAATTTGAAGATTTTAGGTACATAAGGGGCGTACTGTGTGTGTGTGTGTGGGGGGGNGGGGGGGGGGGGGGGTAATGCGTACGAAAATGCCGACTCACCACTGCAATTTGCCGACTGAAATACCATAGGTATATAGGAATAGGATTATTAAAATCTTTTTGCGGGTATGAATTATCACTGAATTTTATTATGAAATTGTTGATTTATATAAAAAATGCTGTAGTTGAAGTATAATTTAACATACATTGTACTCATTGCATCACAACAAAAGTGTACAAAAGACAAGATAACGATAATCATGAATTTATGTGCCTGGAATTGACAGATTCAACGTCATATTAAAATTCTGTGGTGTTCTAATAGCGACCTTTTTTGAAAGATTTCAAGGATGTTAATTTCGTCAACCCGCGAATTGCCGACTGAGGTTTTTCCAGTCTTATTCTGGCAGTATATTTATTTATTTTATTGATGTGTAAAATATCAATTATTTGGAGGAGAGGGGGGGGGGGCTAT
>CM022884.1:16263095-16274905 GCA_012654025.1 Pachypsylla venusta
TTTTTCGGCCGATTATTTTGCGTTTCAAATAGGACCTACTACTCAACGGCATGATGTAATCGAGAAAGGTGCGGTATTCTCAAAAAATCTTGTTTTAACGGAATAATGGAGCAATATGCTAAAGTTTATGTGGTGCCCGAAAATTCGAGGTGAAACGGATGGCTCCGCCCGTTTTTGTCCACGGACACACCTAGTAGTCTGACGATGATATAATCTAAGTGCGAGTGCTATTGAAAATTTATTAAATTTTAGTATTCAAATTAAAAATTAAAAAAAAATAAAAATAAATAAAAGAATCGATATAGGTAGTCTATTTAGATTTTTTTTTTTCAATCTTCACGTAAATAGGTAAAGTCAACTCGAGACTCACCAGTTTCATCCTTTAAGAACAAAGAATTGTATTAATCTTGTCACAATGTAATTCCCAATTACACCAAATTTAAATGTCCGGTTTCAAAATTGTATCTCTGGATCAGCTGAACAGAATTTTGCTTTTGTGTCCGTTGATATATTTTCGCCCCGAACTTTGAGATATCAAGCTGTATCTTGACAAATTCAATGAAAAAATTACCATAAGTTAGCAACACTCTGGTTACAAATTTGTCAGCACCCTACCGACTTAGCTACGGACAATATTAAACAGTGTATAAAGTATTGGTGTGTACGAGTATAATGTCCATACACATTAATAGGTACGCTCCTTGGAGATGGAATGTGTTTTCGTGTTGATGTTTTTTTTTTAACTTTGGCTTAACGTCTCTTTAACATCTATTTGTCATTCAAGATGGGGGTTTCACCCTCCACTCGCTGGAAACTTGCAAACCAGCTACCCACCTCAACCAGCCTGGGTTGGACACCCACATGGTACAACCTCGCCGGACGTTGCTTAACTTCAATGATCTAACTGGTGTATTCAACGTTCCATAGACGCTGGCTATGTTGATGTCTTCGCACGGCATTTAGCGTTGATTTTTCAAAATTGGTATCTTACTTCTGACTATTATTATGTACTAATGCAAAAGTATATTCGTCACGCAGCAACGGATCCACGAAATAGTTTATTTGTGGGAAAGTGACATCAGACATTGGCTTCATTTATACCGATTTAAGGAACTTCCACACTACACAGTGAAAGTGTCAGTGACAATGATCTCGCAGTGACTTTAATAACACCCGTCAGTGTTTTCTCCGTGGTCAGCCAGTATTTCTTTTATCTCAAATGACTGTGGACATCACGGTACGGCGTAGCACTGTCACCGACACTTTTACTGTCACTGACACTTTGACTGTTAAGGGATATATCTTTCGTGGATTTGGGTAGTTCATTTAGCAGGGCAGGGAGCCCTAGAATGCTACTTTCTTGACTACTAAAAGGAGTGAAAGGCCATGTCTTTCAGTAAACTGCCACCATTACTTTTCGTGATGCACACGGAATGTAAGTACATATTTTATTTATCATATTTAAAAAATATTTAAGATCTTGGGATAGCCAGCGTCTATGGCACGTTAAATACACCAGTTCCCGTTAGATCACTGAAGTAAAGCAACGTCCAACGAGAGTACCATATGGGTGTCCTCGTGGGTTCGCGCTCTCGTGATGCTGGCTATTTTTCCGGCCCAACCCAGGCTGGGTGAGGTCAACGTGGTTAGCTGGTTTGCCATTTTCCAACGAATGGAGGGTAAAACCCCCGTCTTGAATGACCAATAGATGTCAAGAAGACGTTAAGCCAAATAAAGAATATGCCCGAAATTAGACAAGATTGAAGAACGCTGCTGGATGGAGGTTTTGTGGAGCCTCGCAGTCTTTTTTTTTGATTTGGCTTAACGTCTCTTTAACATCTATTGGTTATTCAGGACGGGGGTTTCACCCTCCATTTTCTGGAAACTGGCAAACCAGCTACCCACATTGACCTCACCCAGCCTGAGTTGGGCCGGAAAAATAGCCAGCATCACGAGGGCGCGAACCCACGTGTGGACATCCTTATAGAACAACCTTGCTGAACGTTTCTTAACTTCAGTGATCGAACAAGAACTGGTGTATTCAATGTGCCATAGACGCTGGCTTGGCCTCACGGTCTGTCTGAACCAAACAGTAGGTATTTAAAAAATAACCAATATCTCTAAAATACCTGTGAGTTGTTGAAATTGATATTGAAATAAATTTAAAAATAATTAATACTTTAATAAAATTAACTCATCAATTAATATTATGGAAAATCTATAAAAATGGTTTATTTACTAAATAAATAAAAATAGAAAATTTAATATTGAAAACAATAATTATTAATTTTATTTAAAAACAGAAAAAAATAACGAAAATAAAAAAAATAATTAATTATTTTACAAGTTCCAAATATCAAATATGTTTTATAAATTCACCAAAAATTAATCGCTTTCTGAAAGCTATTTTTTTAAAAATAAATAGAATTAGATCTGAACTATTAATTTCGCCTAATATTAATGAGAGTAATATAAATAAATAATATTACTAAGGGATTTGTCGGTATTAATTTGAATTTGCTACATTGAACCAATCAGTTTGAAGATATTTTCATACATGCGTTGTATCTTTAACCAATCAGAGTTAAGAGTTAAATTGTTAAGTGCAGGGACTATACGGGGTGATGTATTCGTAATATGGATTGTAATGTTTTGTTAGGTTGAGTGACACCTGGGGTGGGGGGGGGGATATATGAATATAGGTGTTAGGTGACATCCCTACAAAACCCAATCTATTATTGTAGTGGTAATAATACGAGCGCTTTCGTCTTACGACATTCCAGTAATCACTCCCAAGACTGTACCCAAGGGGGGGGGGGCCATGTGGTCCAGACCCCGCCCCGAAATTTCTCAATTTTTTTTATGCATGACATATGTAATATTGTAAGGTGTAACTTGGGTAGTTACACCTTACAATATTACACCTTACTGGCTTGGCTATCTATCCTTCGGACCCAATATCAATAAAANTCCCCCCCCCCCCCCGAAAAAAAAATCTTGAGTACGGCCTTGGTCACTCCACTAGTTTTGCACGCGGGACACCCGGCTCGATCCTCGGCAGTTACACTGTGTTTTGGATGTTTTCAGGGCCCACTCAGTCTTGTGAGAACAACGAGTAGCTTGGGAGAAAAATGCATATTAGCGACCCGGTTCCAGCATTTTAGGTATAAATATTCACCGGGTTGCTATGCGCATTTATCTTCATAGCTACTCATTTTCTTCATAGTGTAGGAATGGGCACCAAAATATCTAAACCCCGGTAGGAAATTATTGTCCCTGTCAGGATTCGAACCTGGGTTCCCCGAGTGCAAGGCTAGTAGAGTGTTCATTGAGCCATGGAAACAGTAAATTATCATAATAAAAGTCCTTATTTTTAGTGCCTAAAATTCACTAACGAGTCCCGTTACACCGGTAGTTTTTAGGGTTCCATTATAGAATGTGTTTAAATAGTTCATATTAATGAGGATAAAATTCCATGGGTTGGTTGGTTTTGAACTCACGCCTTTCTGTATAGCAGTCAGAGGCCAGAGCGTTTACACTACCAAAGGGAGGAGGGGTCCGAAGCATTGACAGCCAAGCCAGGACTAATAACTGAAAATGATGATAATTGAAGGTGTTGCATTTGTTGTTGTTGCTGCTGTTGTTTTTACTGTTGTTGTTATTGTTGTTGTTCTTGCTGTTGTTCTTTTCAATGTTGTTGTTGCGGTTTTGGTTTTTTTATTATTATAGGTCACATGCAAAGTAGAGTATTTTTATTTAAAAAAAAAAGACGATTGAAATTTCGGGGGGTCGTTTAAAGAAAAGATGTGGAGATAAGACTAGACCTCACTTCTGTCAGTCAATAAACCAGTGGTTAGTTTTGACTTAACCAGAGGTTAGTTTGGTCAAGTCCACCCTTTATATGGCTTTTTATTTTATAGAAGGGGTTTGATAGATGTCACTCAATTGAAAGGGGAATTCTGTTCAGTCAAGTGTAGCTCTTGTTTACAATGATCCTGCTATGATGATGATGATGATGAGTTATTGATGGGCTAGGTTATACATCCTTAGTCATAAATCTGTTAAGATAAACTTTTTACAAGAGGCATTCTGTTCCCACGAGATACTGGCTTACCACTTACCGCAAAAGTCCTTTTACAAGGCCATACCCAGTGAGGAGGTCCATGAGGTCCCCCCCCGAAATTTCAATCGTTTTGTTTTAATGAAAATACTCTACTTTGCACGTTAGCTATATAAAAAAAGAAAAGAAACAACAACAGCAGCAGCAACAACATCATCAATAACAACAACAACAACAACAACACCACCAAGAACAACAACAACAGCAGCAGCAGCAGCAGCAGCAACAACATCATCAATAACAACAAAAACAACAACAACAACACCAAGAACAACAACAACAACAGCAGCAGCAGCAACAACATCATCAATAACAACAAAAACAACAACACCAAGAACAACAACAACAGCGGCAGCAACAACATCGACAACAGCAAAAACAACAACAGCAGCAACAACAACAACAACAACAACAACAACAACACCAAGAACAACAACAACAACAGCGGCAGCAACAACATCATCAATAACAACAAAAACAACAACAACACCAAGAACAACAACAACAACAACAACAACAGCAGCAGCAACAACATCATCAATAACAACAAAAACAACAACAACAACACCAAGAACAACAACAACAACAACAGCGGCAGCAACAACATCATCAATAACAACAAAAACAACAACAACACCACCAAGAACAACAACAACAGCAGCAGCAACAACATCATCAACAACAACAACAACAGCAGCAGCAACAACATCATCAACAACAACAACAACACCAAGAACAACAACAACAACACCAAGAACAAGAACAGCAGCAGCAACAACATCGACAACAACAATAACAAGAAAAATTACAACAACAACAGCAGCAACAGGAAAAACAACATCACCTTCCATGATAATAATTTTCAGATGTCAGTCCTGGCTTGGCTAGTCATATGCTTCGGACCCGCCCGAAAAAATAATCCTTGGTACGGCTCGGGGTCCTTAATACTCTATGTATTAAGGACATTATAATATTTTCATATCAGATCCGAAATCGTGATCTCTTATTCACTTCCACAGAGAAAAATAAATTCTACTTGAGATTGTGAGATGTTACTTGAGGGTGACATCCTCACGGGCCGAGTCCACCTGAGCTGATGGTGTAAAATAATTCAGAAAGCAACTCTGCGATATTATTATGTTAATAGAGCCACCAGCCAGAGTTTATGGCACGTTGAATACACCAGTTCCCGATAGATCACTGAAGTTAAACAACGTCCAGTAAGGTTATACCATGTGGGGGTTCACGTGGGTTCGCGCCCTTGTGATGCTGGCTATTTTTCCTGTCCAAATCAGGCTGGGTGAGGTCAATGTGGGTAGCTGGTTTGCAAGAGTCCAGCGAATGGAGGGTGAAACAATAACCAATAGATGTTAAAGAGACGTTAAGCCCAATAATAATAAAAAAAAATATAGCCACCGAGAGGAGCAAACCAGCTTCATTAGTTGATGGTCCTAAGCTCGTGTAAATACAGAAGGTTTGGTGTTAGGAAGGGCATCCAGCCCTTAAAAAACTCTGCTTTAAATCAATGATGAGAGATCATCAGGAAAAAGCGAGTTTCCGCGCAGTTTCAATTGATACTATGAGAAGCAAGCGCTAGGGTTACCGTGCCAGGAAAGAGTTACAGCTAAGGCTATGTTTAGATGATCGCGCGGTACGACGAATCTCTCTAAATAGTGCATATTGTCTACATGACCGCGCGGTACCCTTTGTTCCGCGCGAAAGATCTTGTACCGCGCGGCACTATTTCTACAAACTTGTATCGATTTGTTCATTTGATCCGCGCGGTTTGAGGCGAAATAAAGTAGCCAAGTAGATATTTTAATGCCAGACTTCCGCGCGTACACACGTTGTCATGTGAATGCTCCTCCCGCGAGGTGCCGCTCGATCATGTGAACTTTGTCTAAAGAGAGTAGGCACCGATCAAAAGTTTGTGTCATAGTAGAATTAAGGAAAGCGACGCCGACCCCAAATAAAATTGGCAAGGGTGAAGTTAAGGAAGAAGAAGATTATGTGATAGGCTCTTGCTGAGATTGCTGCTGAAGTTTTGAATTGTCATCATACATCTATTCTAATCTTGGAGGCTAATAATTGGCATGGGTCTCCACCATGTCAATTATTAACCTCCAAGATTAGAATAGATGTATGATGACAATTCAAAACATCCAGCAGCAATCTAAACTAATTTGTGTTATATCAGCTTATACATCTGTGGCTACCATCGGAAACGATGTTGCCACTATTCAAGGAACCCCTCGTGGGTAAGGATTGAACGACCGTTTCGGTCAACGCTAAGTGGCAAAAGTGTCGCTTTTGGCGAAATTCGGACGAACGGAGTGATTTTTTCAACAATTTTTTTTGATTCAATAATTAAACCCAAAAATAATAGACATAGGTATATAGCCTTTTATTAGTTCTAAATCTTTAATTCAATCTTGTCAAAATATTAAAATTTCAATCAAGGGGACCTCTAAATTCAACTCTAGCAACTGTCATCAACTGTACTAAAATATTTTAAAAATTGTGATATAGTCAATTAATACGGCAAAACAAAACATATCATCCGAGAGTGGGAAGGACTGAGAAAAAAAAAAGTTTTATTTTTTTAGTGGGGTAAAATCACTCGCCCGAAAAAATAGACCTATTTTTGGTTAATTATTTTCAAATATGAAAAACACCCGTTTAATATTTGATATTTTACTTTTTTTCATTTAATCCAAGAATTGAACTTTGAAATAAATAGCCATCGTATATGGCACGTTGAATACAACAGTTCTCGTTATATCGTTGAAGTTAAACAACATCCAGCGTCATTCTGGCTATTTTACCCAGACTGGGTGAGGTCAATGTGGATAGCTGATTTGCAAGTTTCCATGGTGCGTACAACCCCCGTCTCATGTGACCAATAGACTATAAAGAGGCATTAGACCCCCCCAAAAAAAAACTTTGAAATGGATCTCTTTTTTCAAAGGTCAATTGCAAAAGTTCATTAAAATACAGGCATTTACTTTGTTTTACATATACTCGTAGATATATACAAGTCATAAAATAAGAAAAAGCGCGAAGTTAGATTTATATAATAATACATATATTATAAAAACAATATGAGAACAATTTTGAGGAAAAATGTTAACAGTACCTATGAAAGTTGTAACTCTAAATATAAATAAAAACGAGAAGTTCCTCATTCTATAATAAAAAGGAAATTATTGTAATGGGCTGACATTTTCAATGCCAAAACACGTTTTGGAATCCCCAGAGCCCAAATCTCGAGTTTCAGCCATTGGTCCGTGTGTATGTCTGTCTGTGAATAAGATATCTCAAGAACGGCAAGTGCTAGAGACTTGAAATTTGGTATATATGTCCTTTTTATGCCATGAACGGGAAAAATTTGTGGAAATCGAATATACCGTTGGCGATTTTATGCCGCTTTTTACGGTTTTTGCATATCCTGCTTAAAATGAGAACGTTGGTAATAGCTAGAACTTTAAACTTGGTGCCTATTCGTATCAATTTCATTCAAGAAATCGAAAAATACAACTTAGGTTGAAGTATAAAAATATTGTTCGTCGCTAATTAGCGGTTGAAGGCCGCTTTTTGGCGGTTCCGCCTAAAACCAAAATGGAAAGGGCTAAAACTTGAAATTTGGTGCCAATTCGTATCAATTTCATATAAAAAATTGAAATGTACAACTTAGGTTGAAGTGTAATATATCAAGAAGTGTAATATATAATTGTATTTCCGCCCTCTGAGGACTTCAAAACGTGTTTTGGCAATGAAAACTCGACATCGAAAATTTCAGACCATTAACTACAGTAGGCACTTTCTTCTTTTTTTATAGATCAGGAAAGTCGTGTGATGTGTGATGTTCACACCAGATTTTTTTATTTTTAAATGTTCGTCTTATGATTTTCTTCAAATACCTATTTTATGAAGCCCACAGCGAATGACGCAAAATTCGAGGTCCCACACTAAATTGTGGAACATGAAAAAAAGAATCACTTTTTACAGGTGTGACTTTTATGTTTGGGCCTTAGTTTGGGAGTTATCGCTAAAAAAGCTTATAACTACTTTAAAAATGATCCGATTTTCAAAAATTAAAATGATCTGAAAAGCTAATTTTAAGCTGTTTATTTAGTGTCCACATTGATTTGCTCCGAATCAATGTAACAAAATGGCGGCCATTAGAAACTTTAAAATTTGATTTTCTCGAAAACCACTCTATGGATTTTTATTTCATTTTTGTAGAAATAAAAAGCACTACAAATTTGAAATTTGTCCATTTGAAAATTTCAAATGTCCACCATTTTGATACATTGATTTGGAGCAATTCATTGTGTAAAACTAAATACACGCAGCTTAAAATTAGCTTTTCAGATCATTTTAATTTTTGAAAATAGGACCATTTTGAAAGGAGTTATGATTTTTAAAGGACTTATAACTCCCAAAATAAAGCCTAAACAAAAAAGTCACACCTGTAAAAGTGATTATTTTTTCACGATCTACAACTCCTATTCCCCTAATACAAACAACCTGAATCACCCTGTATAGGATGCTACCGAAGGGTTATAACTGCAGGCATGTCTATTATAATTTAGTGCGCAAAAATAGACTCTGGGGTTGAAGGGTACCACTAGGCGAGGTTTATGCCTGAGGCATTTTCTACCACCTAACGTGTGATGTGTGATGTTCACACCAGATTTTTTTATTTTTAAATGTTCGTCTTATGATTTTCTTCAAATACCTATTTTATGAAGCCCACAGCGAATGACGCAAAATTCGAGGTCCCACACTAAATTTTGTTTATAATTAACATGAGGTAATTACTCGTCATGAATGAACCTCTCTCTCTCTCTACTTCTGCACCTCTATCTCATTCCTAAATAGAGAATCGACATGTGCTTTGCTTGCAATCTAAACAAATCATAATTTAGTTATTTACGGTGCTCATCCCAGGAGTTATGATTCTTATACAGGGTGATTCAGGTTGTTTGTATCAAGGGAATAAGAGTTGTGGAACATGAAAAAAAGAATCACTTTTTACATGTGTCACTTTTTTGTTTGGGCCTTAGTTTGGGAGTTATCGCTAAAAATGCTTATAACTACTTTAAAAATGATTCGATTTTCAAAAATTAAAGTGATCTGAAAAGCTAATTTTAAGCTGCATTTATTTAGTTTCCACATTGATTTGCTCCGAATCAATGTAACAAAATGGCGGCCATTAGAAACTTTAAAATTTGATTTTCTCGAAAACCACTCCATGGATTTTTATTTCATTTTTGTAGAAATAAAAAACACCACAAATTTGAAATTTGGCCATTTGAAAATTTCAAATGTCCACCATTTTGTTACATTGATTTGGAGCAATTGTGTAAAACTAAATACACGCAGCTTAAAATTAGCTTTTCAGATCATTTTAATTTTTGAAAATTGAACCATTTTGAAAGGAGTTATGATTTTTAAAGGACTTATAACTCCCAAAATAAAGCCTAAACAAAAAAGAAACACCTGTAAAAAGTAATTATTTTTTCACGATCTACAACTACTATTCCCCTAATACAAACAACCTGAATCACCCTGTATAGGATGCTACCGAAGGGTTATAACTGCAGGCATGTCTATTATAATTTATTGCGCAAAAATAGACTCTGGGGTTGAAGGGTACCACTAGGCGAGGTTTATGCCTGAGGCATTTTCTACCACCTAACTCTTAGAGCTCTATTTTTATGTGGTCAAATGCTCAAATTAATAAGAAAAAAAAATCCTGCCTCTGCTGGGGATTGAACCCACATTCTCCTGTTTAACAGTAGAGTGCTTCACCACTGAGCTTCCGAGGCACGATTTGTTGACGATATGTTCATTCTGCCTGTTATTTCAAAGGCCACACCCAGTATACATTAATTGCTCGTTGTAATCCATACAGCACATCACCCCACACATGTTTTAAGTATTTCATTATAATGACGATATGTTCATTCTGCCTGTTATTTCAAAGGCCACACCCAGTATACATTAATTGCTCGTTGTAATCCATACAGCACATCACCCCACACATGTTTTAAGTATTTCATTATAATGACGATATGTTCATTCTGCCTGTTATTTCAAAGGCCACACCCAGTATACATTAATTGCTCGTTGTAATCCATACAGCACATCACCCCACACATGTTTTAAGTATTTCATTATAATGACGATATGTTCATTCTGCCTGTTATTTCAAAGGCCACACCCAGTATACATTAATTGCTCGTTGTAATCCATACAGCACATCACCCCACACATGTTTTAAGTATTTCATTATAATGACGATATGTTCATTCTGCCTGTTATTTCAAAGGCCACACCCAGTATACATTAATTGCTCGTTGTAATCCATACAGCNCCAAAGTGTGTTTTAGTTGATATTGTGGGAGCAAGGCTAAGATTCACCAAAGTGTGTTTTAGTTGATATTGTGGGAGCAAGGCTAAGATTCACCAAAGTGTGTGTTAGTTGATATTGTGGGGGGGTCCAGACCCCCCCTGAAATTTCATTATTTTTTTTATGCATGACTTATGTAATAATGTGTAAAAAAATGTGTAACTCATCATCATGATCGTCACCACCACTGGACGAACGATTTTTTACTTTCCTTATCCTAAAAAAGGGAAAGTATTATAATGGGCTAAAATTTTCGATGTCGAGTTTTCAATGTCAAATTACGTTTTGGGGGTCCCCAGAGCCCAAATCTCGAGTTTCAGCCATTGGTCCGTGTGTATGTCTGTCTGTGAACGGTGAAATATGCTTTTGTTGGAAATCGAATATACCGTTGGCTGTTTTATGCGTTTTTTTAGCGGTTTTCGCATATCCTGCTTAAATAAGTAGAACTTTAAACTTGGTGTCTATTCATATAAATTTCATACAAGAAATTGAAAAATACAACTTATGTTGAAGTGAAATATATTGTTGCCCGCTAATTAGCCGTTGAAAGCCTCTTTTTAGCGGTTCCGCCTAAAACCAGAATAGAAAGAGCTAGAACTTGAAATTTGGTGCCAATTCATATCTTATATAAGAATTTGAAAAATACAACTTAGGTTGAAGTGTAATATATCAAGAAGTGTAATTTATAATTGTATTTCCGCTCTGGGGGACTTCGAAACGTGTTTTGGCATTGAAAACTCGAAATCGAAAATTTCAGCCCATTACAATACTTTCTTCTTTTTTTACAGATAAGGAAAGTCGTGTGAATGTCACACCAAATTTTTTTATTAGATTTTTGTATTCTGCGTATTACCTTATTTTTTTTTAATTTGGCTTAACGTCTCTTTAACATCTATTGGTCATTCAAGACGGGGACCCTCCATTCGCTGGAAACTTGCAAACCAGCTACCCACATTGACCTCACCTAGCCTGGGGTTGGGCCGGAAAAATTAGCCAACGATACACGGTGTTCCCAAGCGGTCACCCATCCAAGAACTTACCTCGCCCGACGTTGCTTAACTTCAGTGATCTGACGGGAACTGGTGTATTCAACGTGGTATGATCGTTGGCGTATTACCTTTTAAAACGTAAAATATCAAAATTTGGAGAGGATTTTTTTAGCCAGTAAACAAATAAACCCATATGTCACATTGGCAGAGTTTTATTTTGGAAAAAAATGATTTCTTATCACACTTTAAATTTTAAACCCTAAAAACACAACACAACACCTAA
>CM022884.1:16282927-16297092 GCA_012654025.1 Pachypsylla venusta
GAATACCTTGAAATTTAAATTTCAAGTTTTGGGGGGATATTTTTTGTAGCCAGTAAAAAAATAAACCCATATGTCACATTGGCAGAGTTTTATTTTGGAAAGAAATGATTTCTTATCACACTTTAAATTTTAAACCCTAAAAACAGAACACAACACCTAAATAGTTTTTGTTCAAATTGTTCCGATGACAAACGCAAACCACAACTCGTTTAAAGCAAACATTAACAAATTAACAAACATCAAATAAGACATTTTATACAAATTAACAAAAAATAAAATGTGATAAAATAAGATATTAAAGATTTCAATCTTGTGTTGTTAAATATTAAATTAATTGTTGCTGATGACATCATTTCCAAAGGCGTTATAATATCTTCCAATACATCACTAATTAAAAAAAACATCACTAAAGAACCAATGTCTAGAAGATTGATCGATATGCTGTGTGAAAGGCAACCAAAATAATTTGGCAGCACCCTTTATATTTTTCAAGAAATATAAATTGTTTCTCTCTATAATTTAAAAACTTGAAGTTAATTAGGTCATACTTGAGATTGTGAGAAGTTACTTGAGGGTGACATCCTCGCGGTCCGAGTCCACCTGAGCTGATGGTGTAAAATAATACAGAAAGCAACTCTGTAATATTATTATGTTTGTAATGTTTGTGTAAATCTGTAAATCTGGTAGGATTATCTGCTTTGCTTGTTAATTAAATGTTTGCTTATTTTCGTTGGGCAGAGTATAGTAAATAATTTTTTTTTTTAAATTTGGCTTAACGTCTCTTTAACACCTCTTGGTCATTCAAAACAGGGGTTTTACCCTCCATTCGCTGGAAACTTGCAAACCAGCTACCCACATTGACCTCACCCAGCCTGGGTTGGGCTAGAAAAATAGCCAGCATCACGACGGCGCGAACCCACCCACATGGGACAACCTCGCTGGATGTTGCTTATCTTCAGTGATCTATCGGGAACGGGTGAATTCAACATCCCATGGACGCTGGCAGCAAATAATCTAATCATCTTTGGCAAATATTTTCCCACTGTGTATGCCTTGCCCAAAAACTGTTTGTCATAATAGTTGTTGTCAGGGGTGGATCCTGGGTAAAATTTTAGGGGGGGGCTAAGGGAATAAAATGCATTTATTGGTATTAACGTGTAATTAAAAGAGAATGTTTCACCTATTGCAAAAACTTTTGGGAGGGGGGAAGACTCTACTCCAGTTCCCCGTGGATCCGCCCCTGGTTCCAGGTGTATTACCCCCCTTACTGACGTACTTATATTACAGCGATTGTCATGGTTCTGGAAGCTTATGTCAATTATCTTTTAGAGCTGCTGTCTCATACATCTGGCTACCATCGGACACGATGATGCCACTATTAAATAAATCATTGAAAGGATTCTTGTAAATAATTTTATTTGACCCTAAAAATAGACTATTTTGTTAAGTGGATAATGTTTTCATTACGAAACACTTGCCTTCTGCCCGCACTTGATTGTGTTATTCTAAAATACAACAAATACTTTACAATACTACTACTTGTAATTTGTATTGTATGTATGCATGGAACATCAATATTGTTGTTTTAATATAGGGTGCGGCAGAGGAATAGGGTATTTTTGAAACGGACTGTACTCANTATCCAGCGACTAATATTGTCCTCTCACAGTATCGAGGAGGACATACCCAATCGTATCGTGAGGATATCGATGAATCTTTTAGGGTTGATCTTCAGGGTCATTTCAGAATCCATTATATTTTCTTAAGTGGAATGGTTTATTTTTCATTGCATATAAAAATTCTCCATTAAATTTTACGTACTTGACTTGTACTTTTTTTTATCTTGAAAATTATATAGTTTTTGCATGATATGTTAATTTTTTGATGGTTTTCTTGATAGCCAAATCACAAACCATCGACAAAACAATAAATAAATAAAAGAAATCACAGTAACAATTCAAAGGTCCATTATTGAATATAATAAACCAATGGTCCGCACCCACTTATACAGGGTGCGGCAATTAGTTCTTAACCTTTTTAAAAAATCGTGGGACGGGAAGTAATTGTGGGAGGAGCATGGGGTTTGTGGTATTCAACACTAAATAACATCTAGTTTTTAAGTGTCGCAATGGTTTGGTCGCGCGAGCATCGTGCGTTCGTTGTCAAGGTGTTTTTTTAAAAAGTGAATCCATTATGGCCACTCAGAGGGCGTTCCGCACAAGGTATGGTGTGCACTTCACAGATCCAATTCCTGATCGAAAAACAATTTTGTGTTGGTTTCACAACTTTAGGACCACATTTTCAGCTTTAGGTATTATGGGGCTACGGCCTATGTTCTCCGGTCATGTGATCTCCTTAAGACATGACATTTCGTTGGCTCCTTGCTCTCCGAATTTGAGTCTTTCTGACTTCTTCCTGTGGGACTGGGGTCTTCAAATATCGCCCTGGGACCATTGAAGAGTTAAAGGAGGCAATTCCGGAAGAAAAACTCCAAATGTGCATCACTCGCCAAGGCCGTCATTTGGACGACATTAAAACATACGTGAAAAAAAAAAAAAATAGAATACACAAGCTTTTAGAATAGAAAATAATTTTTCAAATATCTTATTTCGTTTTTATTTACCAGCTCTTTCAAATGTGGGAGAACTAATTGCCGCACCCTGTACATTTCTTGCCACGTCTCAATCAATCCTCCTCACTGATTTCAATCATTATTGTATTTATCTGATTTTTCTTTGTAGTTTGTTCACTTCTTCGATTACTCACAGTTTCATAATTTGAATACTCTTGCACATTCACAATTGAGATTGGTCTACTTTTTCCATCACAACCAATCCTTGTGGCGTTCTCTATTATTTGTTTAATTTTATTAACTTTTCCAACGTTGTTATTTGATTTCAAAAAGAAATTTGATTTTGGACGATTCATTTGATTACTTTTCATTGTTGGTGTAATTTTATGATTTGATTCTTTCAATATTTCATTAATTTTTTGTTTCCGAGTACCAAATTTTAAATTGCGTTTTACATTTGTCATATTTTGTTCAGGACTTTTCAAAGGTTTTCCATTATTTTGTTTAGCATTGTTGTTAATGCGTTTGATTGGTTTGTAATACGTTGAGACTTCTTTTGGACTAAAACCCTTTGTAGTTTCTTTCAACGCATCAGTACTGATTTTTTTTGGAATAAAATTTCTATTTTGAACTACAGTTGAATCCATATCTATAATATCTTTGTTATTATTATTAATATTAGATAAATCCTTTCCATTTGGTGGTAATATTTTTTTATTATTTATATGATTGTGTATAGTTCTATTTATTATTAAATCTTTCCTGGTAGTAATGTTTTTATTGATATTGTTTGGAATATTATCTTTTATGTTCCATTTGTTAACAGTGTTAATAAATTGTCCATCGTTCTTATTGTCATTAGCATTACACTGATTTAGTCCGTCAAAACAAATAGTTAGTTCATTCTTAGCCTCTTCATTTTGATCATCAACTTGTCCATTGTTTCCAACATTCTTTACACTTTTGTCATTGTTTTTATTGCCATTTGCTAAATTCTCATTTATTTTGATCATTTCATTTTCATTATTATCATCAACTTTTCCATTGTTTCCAATATTGTTTACATTTTTGTCATTGTTTTTATTGCCATTTGCTAAATTTTTATTCATTTTGATCATTTCATTTTCATTATTATCATCAACTTGTCCATTGTTTCCAACATTGTTTCCACTTTTGTTATTGCTTTTATTGCCATTTGCTAAATGCTCATTTATTTTGATCATTTTATTTTCATTATTATCATCAACTTTTCCATTGGTTCCAATATTGTGTACATTTTTGTCATTGCTTTTATTTACATTTGCTAAATTTTTATCATTTCCAGTTTGATCAATTCCTTTATATTTCATATCTTCATTTAGATGTGGTGAGTTGATGTTGTACGATATAATTACTGTATTATTATTGAATGAGTTATGTGTATTTAATAATAATCCATTGTTATTACCAGTGTTCTCATTTTTGTTATTTTTAGCTATATCAAGAAATAATTTCATAATATCCTGATTATTATTCATACTATCTTTCATATTTTCATCACTAATTGTTTTTTTAGTTCCATTTTTTTCATTCGATTCTTTATTATTATAATTTTTATTATTGGGTCTATCAATTATGATTTTTATTGCATCAACTGATTCAGTATCTTCGTTTATTTTTTGTTCTTTTTCATAATTATGTTCTATAGGTTTGTTTTGATTTTCCTTCAAATAATTATGTACATTTCTGTACATATTGTTATGAATTTCATTAATATGTTCTTCATAATCTTTTTTTATTTTTTCTTCGTTCTTCTTGTTTAAGCCAACATCGTCTTCTTGTTTGATGTTTTTTTTATTTTCCATTAGATCTGTATTCTTATTTTGGTCCAAATTTTTATTGTTAATTCTTATGAAACCTTCGGTTTTTATTGATTCATCAGTATCAAAACTTTTCATAAACTGATGATTATTTGCTTTTCCTATTTTGATATTTTGTGGTTTAGTTTGAAATGACACATTGAAGTTCTAGAATCAGAAATAAAATAATTCAATAATTATTTTGATATGAGGACATAACATGATAAGCAAAATGATTATTGCCATATCATAAATGTAAAACTGATTTCGAGTTTATATTTTGATTAAAAATAGATTGACTCAAATAATTTCAAAAAAACTGCCGGTGTCAAGGAACTCTTCAGTCCTATTCGAGCAGTATATTATTATTTATGCCAAATCTTCATTTTAAAATTTTTGTCAAAATTTTCAAACTTTGATAGAATCAGCTCCTGGACCTTACCGAATCGACTAAACGAAGTGAAGTCTAATTTTAACTGCACGGTTTTCTTCAGATTGATCCTCTTGATGAAACTTGGTATGGACAGTTATAATGTTTATAGTATATTCTGTTTAGTTTTTGGGCTTCTACGGATCTCATGTTGGTTGAGTGTGCTCGATATAGTTCACAAAACTACTAGTATAGATACCTACAACTAGCTTACCTTTGCAATTTTAGGTTGAAGGTGGGAGCCATTTATTGGCATAACCAAAAACACACAAACTATTACTATAACACGAGTCATATTTCTTTCAATAAAGATGCGGAAACAAATGACAACACACTTTTCCTGTACGAGACTACATACAATAATATGAACAAATAAATGGTACGGAAAACCGTACTACAGTCTCTCTTCCTTAATCATTCCATCAGATGTTGTTCTTCTAAAGTTTTAAGTCTTTTAGTGATATTATTGTTATATTTCTATTTTCTGTTGATGTAGACCATTATTTTAAAAAGGACTTTGCTTTTTAGTGACAGTATTATTTTGAACGATTTTGCAGCCTTCGGCTGCGGAACTGAAATATCGTCAATAACACGAAATGAGTGGGTCGTATGAATAAGTTTATTGAGTATTAAAATGATCAAAACAATATTTTCTATATTTCTGTTTACATAACATGTTTTTACCATGTACCAATTCCAAGTTATAAGACGGAAAACATAAAAAACTAATTAAAATGGTAGGAAAATCACTTTTTTTAGTGAATTATTTTAGTTTTTGCTTGAGTGTGAAAAGGTAGTTTGATAACGTCCAATTTAGAACCGGTTTCAATCAATCCTTTGATTTCCCCATTACTCAATTCCAGATTTGCTGGGGGCTCCAATAGCTTTTCCCATGATATCTTATTGAAATATTCTTCTAATTTGAAATTGAGTCTCGGAAGATCAAACTGACGGATTTCCTGGGTTGGGCTCTCATTGCTTCTCGCTTTCAGAATTCTTCGGAAACCGAGCTCACGGATGTAAGGTCTATCGTCTTCTAGGATGGCTAATAGAACATTTTCCGAATGTACATAATAACTATTTATTTGAATTGCGGCAAAGATAACGCATTCTATTTTTTCTGGCAAAAATAAAGACTTTTTGATCATACTATGTAAGTAGCGGGCACCAAATATAACCTTAAGTTTTTTTTTTATTTTTTATTTCAAACCAAGACGAAGCGTACACTTTCATCACATATGATACGATCAGTTCCAACTCTTTTGTTGACATTTCAGTAGATACATACAGACGGAGGATCCTGTTGGCTGTTGTTAGCCATCTGGAGTGACACAATATACCCGGATTTCTATTGACTAGTAATAGCAATTACCTTATCAAGTAAATAATTTTGGCCAGGGCTGAGGTCTTCTTTATCAATTAGTGGAAGGATTGTTTCAATGAAATTCAACGATGAGAAGTTTATAACATACTTGGACAACACAACATAACACTTGGTAAAAAAAATCATCCCACTTTAATAGAAAATTGAATACAGGTTTATTATTTTCAACAATGAACCTTTGGAATCGTCACAAAAAAAAAAAAAAAAAAAAAAAAAAAAAAAAAAAAAAAAACCCCCCCCACAGTTTTTTTTTTTTTTTTCAATTGCCTTTTTTTTGATTTCGGACAAACATATGGCAAATGTTTTACAGGGGGTGTCTAGAAGAATGGAAGGGACCTTATTGGACGACATACCAGGTCACTAAATATTTACTATAATTTTATTTTTATTTTCACAGAATTACTATAATTTTATTTTTATTTTCACAGAATTACTATAANCCAAATTTCATCAAAATCGGACTAGTAGTTTGGCTTCCAGAGCTCTGCACACGATTCCGTACGTACGGTGTACGTACGTAGTACGTCGGAAATTTCGGTTTATTGGACCCCATGGCTCCAAATATTTCCAAAAAAATGACCCGAAATAGTGAAAATATGGCCCAAAAGCAATAGGAAATCATATATTTGATCTTTATTTTGGGTTTTGGGTTCCCGTCAAACGATGCTGCACGAATACAATACTTTATCTTCTAGAGGAAGAGAAAGTAAAAATCTTTATAGGTTTCCTGGAAGCTAAGTAAATTAGCTTAGAAACTATGTAACTTAGCTTAGAAAATATGTAACTTAGCTTAGAAGCTATGTAAATTAGCTTAGAAGCTAAGTAAATTAGCTTAGAAGCTAAGTAAATTAGTTTAGAAGCTAAGTAAATTAGCTTAAAAGCTAAGTAAATTAGCTTAAAAGCTAAGTAAATTAGCTTAGAAACTATGTAATTTAGCTTAGAAGCTAAGTAAATTAGTTTATAGGCTAAGTAAATTAGCTGAAAAATTAAGTAAATTGGTTTAGAAGCTAAGTAAATTAATTTAGAAGGTAAGTAAATTAGCTTAGAAGCTAAGTAAATTAGCTTAGAAGCCAAGTAAATTGGCCTGGAAGCTAAGTAAATTGGCTTAGAAGCTAAGTAAATTAACTTAGAAGCTACGTAAATTAGCTTAGAAGCTAAGAAATTTGGTTAGGAAAAGCCTGCGTATTATTTATATCATTTATTCATAAATACACGACGTAAAAAAATTAAGTATTTTTGATTAAATTTTTTTCTTTTTTTATTAATATTATTTTTACATAATTGTGTTTGTTTCTTGTAATACTAGTTAATTAGTCTAGCGATCTGATTGTAATTGGTATTCTCGCAGGTGACCAGGTTGCGTATAGGTTCATTGTTCAGTATAATTGCCTACGTACGGTCCGGATTTTATCTGCTTAGGAGCGGATTTTATCTGCTTAGGAGCTAAGCAAATTAGCTTAGAAGCTATGTAAATTAGCTTAGAAGATAAGTAAATTAGCTTCGAAACTATGTAAATTAGTTTATAAGCTAAGTAAATTAGCTTAGAAGCTATGTAAATTAACTTAGGAGCTAAGTAAATTAGCTCAGAAGCTATGTAAATTAGCTTAAGTGCTAAGTAAATTAGCTTAAAAGCTATTTAAATTAGCTTAGAATCTAAGTAAATTAGATTCGAAACTATGTAAATTAGCTTGGAAGCTAAGTAAATTAGCTTAGAAGCTATGTAAATTACCTTAGGAGCTAAGTAAATTAGCTTAAAAGCTATGTAAATTAGCTTAAGTGCTAAGTAAATTAGCTCAAGTGCTAAGTAAATTAGCTTAGAAGCTATGTAAATTACCTTAGGAGCTAAGTAAATTAGCTTAGAAGCTATGTAAATTAGATTAAGTGCTACGTAAATTAGCTTAGAAGCTATGTAAATTAGCTCAGAAGCTAAGTAAATTAGCTTCGAAACTATGTAAATTAGCTTGGAAGCTAAGTAAATTAGCTTAGAAGCTAAGTAAATTAGCTTCGAAACTATGTAAATTAGCTTAGAAGCTATGTAACTTAGCTTAGAAGCTAAGTAAATTAGCTTCGAAACTATGTAAATTAGCTTAGAAGCTAAGTAAATTAGCTTAGAAGCTAAGTAAATTAGCTTCGAAACTATGTAAATTAGCTTAGAAGCTATGTAACTTAGCTTAGAAGCTAAGTAAATTAGCTTCGAAACTATGTAAATTAGCTTAGAAGCTAAGTGAATTAGCTTAGAAGCTAAGTAAATTATTAGCTTAGAAGCTAAGTAAATCAGCTTAGAAGCTAAATAAATTGGCTTAGGAATAGCCTCTATATTATTTATGTGTGTCTGTGTGTTTATGATTTATTCAATAAAAATATTTTTTTTTATTTATCACCTTTTATTAAAATTATCTTCACGCACGACGTAAAAAGTTAAATATTTTTGATTAAAATTAAAAAACATTTTTATGAATATTATTTTTACAATATTGCGTTTGTTTCTTGTAATACTAGTTAATTAGTCTAGCGATCTGATTGTAATTGGTATTCTCGCAGGTGACCAGGTTGCGTATAGGTTCATTGTTCAGTGCAATTCCCTACGAACTGTCCGGACTTTATCTGCAATGAATGAGATTATGAATGAAAGGAATTTCATTTCTAGGAATGAGTCATCTCGTGAGCAGGTTGACCACAGACTTTCCATTCATTATCACATCATTTTCAATATGAACAACAACATCAATTTCAATAACAACATAAACATTAATAGAACATCAGGTTATGAATGAAAGGAATTTCATTTCTAGGAATGAGTCATCTCGTGAGCAGGTTGACCACAGACTTTCCATTCATTATCACATCATTTTCAATATAAACAACAACATCAATTTCAATAACAACATAAACATTAATAGAACATCAGATTATGAATGAAAGGAATTTCATTTCTAGGAATGAGTCATCTCGTGAGCAGGTTGACCACAGACTTTCCATTCATTATCACATCATTTTCAATAACAACATAAACATTAATAGAACATCAGATTGTGAATGAAAGGAATTTCATTTCTAGGAATGAGTCATCTCTGGTGAGCAGGTTGACCACAGACATTCCATTCATTATCACATCATTTTCAATATGAACAACAACATCATTTTCAATAACAACATAAACATTAATAGAACATCAGATTATGAATGAAAGGAATTTCATTTCTAGGAATGAGTCATCTCGTGAGCAGGTTGACCACAGACTTTCCATTCATTATCACATCATTTTNGGGGGGGGAAGAATCTTACTTTCCGCGTCCATCACGGAAAGTGATGTGGTTGAAGAGTTATGCTACCCTGAGGACGCCGGACTAGATGTTGATAATTCCGACCCCTTCCATGTGCTCCAATAGTGGTAAATATCTCACATTCATGAGATAAAATTCCATGGGTTGGCTGGGTTTGAACCCACTCCTGTTTGCCAGTCAGAGCGTCTTACCACAGCACCTCCTATGTGCTTCCAGCTTCATTAGCTGACGGTCCTAAGCCCGTGTAAATAGAAAAAAATCTGCTTCAAACCGAAGATGAAAAGTCATGAACACGTTTCTAAGCATGGACACTGTGAGAAGCAAGCGAAAATTACCGTGCTAGGAAAGCCTATAGGTAAAGAGATTTAAAATTTGGCTTAACATCTATTGGTCCTTCAAGACGTGGAGAATCACGAGGGCGCGAACCCACGTGGACACCCACATAGTACAACCTCACTGTACATTGCTTAACTTCAGTGATCTAACGTGAACTGGTGTGTTCAACGTGCCATAGACGCTTGCGAAGTCCACTCTCTACATGAGAACTTGATGATGTATCTAAGGTACACACAACTCATTGAAGTGTTGATTTCATTCAGTAGAGGCAGTCAACTGTTTAATAATGACTTAATGAGATTCCTACCAACATCACCCTATCATCATAGCAACAGTTTTCTTCAACACGTTCAATGCCAACTTGATAATGTATCTAAGGTACACACAACTCATTGACTGTTCATATACATTTTATGCATGCGCATCGACACTTTTGGTTAGAATCCTAACAACAGTTGCCGATTTTTTCCGGTTTTTAGCACGGAAATTTTTGGTTTATTATTTTCTTTATTGTCACAAAAAAAAAAAAAAAAAAAAAAAAAAAAAAAAAAAAAAAAANAAAAAAAAAATGGGTGCGTGTATTTATCGCGCGTGAGAAGTTAGACTTCTTTTTAAAAATTAATTTAATAATATTTCAAAAAAACATACTACCCCACCCAGGAGTGAACTCAGAACCTACCAACTATGAAACAGAGGCCTTGCCACTGAGCCGCAATGTTCTATGGATATAGAATGAGAAAATACAATATTTAAATTTAACTCCCGTCATATTTTCAAAACTAACTCCCTCTGTGTTAATTTTCTGTTACTCTGATGCGGTGATAATTTTTTGTTACAGGTGCGCGCGCATCTTCAAATTTCATTCTCATCATAATTTTTTTCATAACGCGCCTAAAGAAGTATAAAAAAAAATTAAAAATAAAATAAAATACCCGCCCTCAAAATTTGATATTTCACGTTGCAAGGTATGTATATAGAATTCAGAAATCGAATTAAAAAAATATCCGTTTTCCACCGTCTGCCGTGATGGGCGAACAATTTTGGGGGCACAATTAGACCCCGAATGGACCTGCGCACCAAATTTCATCAAAGTCGTCAACGCTAAGTGACAAAAGTGTCCATCACGGCTGAACGAGTTCGCGGAACAGTGTGTATTGGTTACGGATGGTGGCAACAATCGGATTTTTATTTGATTTTTGGATTCTGAGTACCTTAAAACGAAAAAATATCTATTTTTTTTGGGGGGGGAGGTATTTTTTAGCCAGTAAAATCAGGCCTGTAGACNTTTTTTGGGGGGGGAGGTATTTTTTAGCCAGTAAAATCAGGCCTGTAGACAGAAAATCAGGGCCGGGGAGAAAAAATTGTTGTATATTCCCAGCAGCACACATTTCATTCCATTCGGTCATTTGGTTCTTCAGGGCCGTAGAAAATCCAGGTCGGGGGGAAAAAATTTACGGGTCCCTCTATTATTCTCTCATCTAAAATCATCGTATGGGCAGTAATAAAAGTAAAAGACAATTCACTTAGTTGATATGAAAAGGTGTGTACGCTTCTTCTTGGCAAAAAATAATTCGATTATCAGATGTTAATGTTTACGAAATATACCAATATTTATGATTGCTGTACAAGCTGAAAGGTCGCACTATATTTTAAAATAATTGCCCTGCAATAGCCATTGTCCCATATTAGCCCACTATCGATAAACTTCTGATTTTGTGTGTTTGAAAAATTTTCAAAACTTTTAGGTTGATTTATTTATTATTCAGAAAAAAAGATGGAAAATTTCATTATGATAATTTTCACACGTTTGGTTGGCCCCCCCTGGGACATGATGCCCTAAGCAATTGCTTACTTTGCTTATTGATAAATCCGGCACTGCTCATGTGTCACATTGTCACGGGGATTTATATATGAAGCTATAATTTTTTTAGAATATGGTGATATCTCTAAGCGTTCAATGTGTTGAATAGCTGACTACCCCCTCCCCAACACCACAGTGAG
The DNA here is from genome assembly GCA_012654025.1 of Pachypsylla venusta. Classification (NCBI taxonomy): domain Eukaryota; kingdom Metazoa; phylum Arthropoda; class Insecta; order Hemiptera; family Aphalaridae; genus Pachypsylla; species Pachypsylla venusta. The sequence continues at coordinate 16,294,773 of CM022884.1, forward strand.
GGCGCTCGTTTAACCACTTGAGGGCATATTGTAACACACTTCTCAAAATCATCCCCCTCTCATTAACACCCTATCGAAGGTTTGATGATTTTTCTCATCCAGTCCGTGTGTCGATGATTAGGGCGAGCTTCTTTGTAGTTGCTTAGAACAAATTTTGACTTTGAGTTTTTTTTAAAAAAAATATGTTGTACATCTCAATGTAATACTGGGTGGACTAACCATTCAATGGTTAGTTGGGGTGGTTTTTATATGGTTGATCAATCGTATTGGGGTATATTTTTGACTCCACAACTTTTCCCTAAATGTCGCGTCGATTTGTTCTTTTGATAACTCTCGAACGCGTTGTCCGATTTTGTTGAAGCTTGGACCACCCGTGAACTCATGGTAGCCCATTATTTGAGTGGGGTTTATAGTTCTCGAACATTTATTTAAGGCAGATAAAATACTATATGTACATCTTTTTTTTATGGTTTTACTTGACATAGTATCCCAATTTAACCAAATTATTTATTAAATTTTAATTTTTTTTTTTCTTTTAAATTTGGTTTAACGTCTCTTTAACATCTATTGGTCATTCAAGATGGGGTTTTACCCTTCATTCGCTTGAAACTTGAAAACCATTATCCACATTTACCTCATCCAGCCTGGGTTGTGTCTAAAAATAGCCTGCATCACGAAGGCACGAAACCACATGGACACCCACATGGTTCAACCTCGCTGGACGTTACTTCACTTCAGTGATCCATCGGGAACGGTAATCCGTAGATGCTGGCTATATTTAGTTTGATTTTATTTACAAGATACATTTTATACTATTGAAAATATTCAAGCAATATCTTCTCATTATAATAAGAAATAATATAAATGCTGTTTCTTTCTGTTATTATGTCACAACTTTGGTGCTTATCCAATTCCTTTGAATTCTCCTATTTTCCCTGCAGTTCTGGCACCGGATCGCCAGGGCTGGATTAACCTTCCGTGGGGGCCGTAGCACTTTCACAGAGCGGGACCACCTCCACCCCCTCTGGTGCTGTCTAAGTACTCTACTTTTTGGAGCCAGTACAAAAATTGATTCTATTTTGTCCTTTTTGTCTACTACCTACAGCTGGTAGAGAAAAGTGAAATTAAATTTTGAGTATACCAACATCGATAAAACATGGTTACCGCTCATGCTAAAAAAACNTAACGTATTTGGTTTCGAAATTGCGGCCATTTGAAATTTCTAAGAGATGACTTCTAAGAGTGACTAAAAATCAGGTTCCTCGACATTGGTGTCCTATGCAATCATTCAATATCCCATTTAAAAAATTGCCTAATTTTAGACTACTTCTAATTCTATTGTCTTTATGAAAATGTATCGTAAGATGGGTGTCCACATGGGACCCGCCCCTGAAAAATTGGTCACACCATCAGGTGGTTTAATTTGATATTCAGGTGGTCTCGTACTTTTGGGACACCCTGTATTTAAAAGTACAATATCGATTCTACTAATTATCAGCTGGCGTGGTGAGCTTTCAATAGCACTCAAACTTAGTAAAAAAATATATTGATATACAAATATATCGTTATATGAGAAATATATCGATATATCGACGATATATATCGGTTTATTAGAAATTAGAATTTTGCGAGGTGAATTGATGGAAATATCGTCCCCTCTCTATACTTTCCTAACCTGACCCTCCCCTACTTTCCAGTTTCCACCAATGACCAGTTTCAAAGGGACAAGTAGGATACCCCTAAGATAGAAAAAATCGAGTAAAAAAAAATGGATAACTTCAAATTTTATGGCTATATTAAGAACATTGAAAATAAAAACTAAATTAGTGTAGGTACATATTGAACGATATATCGTGAAAAATATATCGATATAATTATGAAACGATATATTGTGAAAAATATATCGATATGATATATCGATTAATCGGAAGAAAATATATCGATATATATAGATTTTCGATATATCGTGCCATCCCTACTCAAACTATCATCGTTAGGATGTCAGTGACGGTATTGGTATTTCATTTTTGTGTTCTTTTCTTCCTCGAATAAAAACCTTCACACTTTTTACTTTCTCTTCCTATAGAAGATAAAGTATTGTATTCGTGCAGAATTTTTTTTTCTTTCCTTAAAACCCCTCTTTAACATTTAATGGTCATTCGAGACGGGGATTTCACACTCCCCGTCCATTCGACGTAAACTTACAAATCAGCTCTACGTACATTGACTTTACCCAAGTTTGGCCGTGAGTACTGAATATCCACGAGGGCTTGGAACTTAGTGGTCACCCATAGCCAACGATTATACCACGTTGAATACA
>CM022884.1:16305460-16316291 GCA_012654025.1 Pachypsylla venusta
ATAAGTCTAAATTTACATGTAAAATCCTATGGGACAACTAGAAAGTGCAAACCCTGTTTTTTTTATAGCTTTGTTAATACTCACACCATACTCATAGAGTATGTTAATGATACATAATTAGTGGAAAAAAAAATTGAGTGTTAATGATAAATTATTTAAGATACACTGCATACCTATCTGAAATATAAATGTAAAGTCTTTTTCACAATTTTTGTGGGTATCACAGCATTACTTCATGTACAACAAAAAAGGAAGAGGAAAAACAATTGTATTAGATTGATGGCGAAAAGGCGAAAATCCAAAAGCACAGGGCTATACCCCAAGGGGGGGGGCGAAGTATTGACAGCCAAGCCAGGACTAACACCTGAAAATGATGATCATGGAAGGTGATGTTGTTNTTGTTGTCGCTGTTTTTTTAATATTATAGGTCACGTGTAAGTAAAATAGAGTATTTTCAATAAAATAAAAAAAAAACGATTGATATTTCGGGGGGGGGTCTGGAACCCATGGATCCTCTCTAGGTACGGCTTTACAAAGGCAAACAACTTTTCTTCTTCCTCTTTAAATCTCGCTTGCTTCTAATTTTAAATGCTGGATGCCTTTCCTATCACCAAATATTCTGTATTTACACGAGCTTAGGACCGTCACCTAATGAAGCTGGTTCGTGCCCTTCGGTGGCTACATTAAATAAGAATACATTCATATTCACCAGCGTCTATGACACGTTCAATACACCAGTTCCCGTTAGATCACTGAAGTTAAGCAACGTCCAGGTGGCTAGTTTGCAAGTCTCCAGCGAATGGAGGGTAAAACCACCGTCACGAAAGACCAATAGATTTTAAAGAGACGTTAAGCCAAATTAAAAGAAAAATACTCATTGGAGCCGGGTGTTTTTAATGTCCTCTCTATAGGAACCAGGGGACTGTGTATAAAATAATTTTATACACAAGAATAGTTCGAACACAAGAAAAAGAATTGGTTTTTTTTTTGGCCCTGTTGGGCCATCCGGTGTAAGTTGGCCATTTTGATCGAATGAAATCTTCATTTCACAGAACTCGTATTATTGTGCTTGTATTTTTTATAGCGAAATTATAGAAAGTACAAGACTAGTAATATTGCCTTGTAGTTGTAGTTTATTGTGGCATAGCCTCCTGCTTGTTTTAAACAAAATATTCTTGAGAATTGATTTTGGGCCCTTTCACAACTAGGTTAACAATAGATGTTAAAGAGACGTTAAGCCAAATTAAAAAAAAAAAAAATATTCACCATATACCTACTTGTAGATATCTGTGCTGCACTCTTCATTATTTTGAAAGCAATATTGCCCCTCACTTACAATTCTGTATCTTCAATATACAAAAAACACATTTAATGCTTTAATCTCCACATAGATTGCGTTACGTGTATAAATTTATTCACTTCACAAAAATTATATACCTATTATGTCCACAGTATTTCTTCTTTAGTTTGTTTATTTCTAATAGTTTCATTGGCGAAACTGAGTGAGGTCTTTCATTAAATGGAGTACCGCTTAGTGGAACTTGCGGCGGACAAAAACAGATAAAATTTATTTGAATTTTGCTACATTGAATCGTAAAGTATACCCCTCAAATGTAATATTTATTTATTACAATTAAATGGTTTGTGCCCGTCATTGAGCGACAAGAAACCAGTTTACAATGAATGCTTATGTAATAATCTTAATAACTAACATACAATGGAAAATAATAATAGCAAATATTTTTATCATAAAAATAAATAAAAGAATCGCACATGTAGCATCTTTTCTATATTCAGTTTTCCAGGTTCTGTGCCGTACTTACAATGAAAACCTTACTCACCTTACTCAACCTTATTGAGTAAACCTTACTCAATAAAATCTATAATTCTCAACCGTCCACGTTTTGGGATCAACACCACTTTCCGTCAGACCACTGCTGAAATGTGGACAAGAGTAATTCCATTCAATAAAACCTTTGATTTATGAAGGACCACGTTTTGGGGTCATCAATATTTTTCGTCAGATCACTGTCACAGTCAAGAATGATCCCACTCAATAAAACCTTTGATTTATGAAGGACCACGGTTTGGGGTCATCACTATTTTTTGTCAGATCACTGGTGAAATATGGTGAAGAATGATTCCACTCAATAAAAACTCTGATTTATGAAGGACCACGTTTTGGGGTCATCACTATTTTTCGTCAGATCACTCTTGAAATATGGTCAAGAATGATCCCACTCAATAAATCCTCTGATTTATGAAGGACCACGTTTTGGGGTCATTACAATTTTCCGTTAGACCACTGGTAAAATGTTGGACAACAGTAATGCCACTTACTCCAAGTGTGTGAACATCTTTCAGTAGTGATGATTACACTTCAATTTGGAAGGTGTTCAAAATACAGGGCGCTACTTCTCTTTCTAATATTATTTAACCACAATATTAAACATCAAATAATCTAACCTCTTTAGAATATATATCTATCAGTGAGGTCTTAGAAATAAAGTTTATTCCTTTCATAGCGTAATGCTCACTCAATTTAAATTGAGATGGATGGAAACTATTAAATAAAAAAATATATACAATCGTGTTCAAATTAGAAAATTGTTCAATAAATTTTCGATGTGACAAATTTTCAACATTAGTGGATGTGCTAAATTTTATAAAATTAGTGGATTTGTTAAATTTTACAAAATTAGTGGATGTGCTAAATTTTATAAAATTAGTGGATTTGTTAAATTTTACAAAATTAGTGGATGTGCGAAATTTAATAAAATTAGTGGATGTGCGAAATTTTATAAAATTAGTGGATGTGCTAAATTTTACAAAATTAGTGGATTTGCTAAATTTTATAAAATTAGTGGATTTGTTAAAGTTTACAAAATTAGTGGATGTGCTAAATTTTACAAGGTTAGTGGATGTGCTAAATTTTACAAAATTAGTGGATGTGCTAAATTTTATAAAATTAGTGGATTTGTTAAATTTTACAAAATTAGTGGATGTGCTAAATTTTACAAGGTTAGTGGATGTGCTAAATTTTATAAAATTAGTGGATTTGTTAAATTTTACAAAATTAGTGGATGTGCTAAATTTTATAAAATTAGTGGATTTGTTAAATTTTACAAAATTAGTGGGTGTGCTAAATTTTACAAGGTTAGTGAATGTGCTAAATTTTATAAAAGTAGTGGATTTTTGGTTAATTTTACAAAATTAGAGGATGTGCTAAATTTAAAAAAAATAGTGGATTTGCTAAATTTTTGCAACGTTAGTGGATGTCCTCCATTTTACAAAATTAGTGGATGTGCGAAATTTTGCAAAACTAGTTGGATGTGCTACATTTTACAAAATTGTTGAAGGTGCTAATTTTAAGAAATTAGTGGATTTTTTAAATTTTACAAAATTAGTGGATGTGCGAAATTTAATAAAATTAGTGGATCTGCGAAATTTTATAAAATTTGTGGATGTGCTAAATTTTATAAAATTAGTGGATTTGTTAAAGTTTACAAAATTAGTGGATGTGCTAAATTTTACAAGGTTAGTGGATGTGCTAAATTATACAAAATTAGTGGATGTGCTCCATTTTACAAAATTAGTGGATGTGCGAAATTGTACAAAACTAGTTGGATGTGCTACATTTTACAAAATTGTTGAAGGTTCTAATTTTAAGAAATTAGTGGATATGCTAGTTTTACAAATTTAGTGGATGTGCTAATTTTACAATAGTAGTGGATGTGCTAAATTTTACGAAATTATTAGTATTCTAGTTTTTACAAAATGGGTGCAATGACCAGTCTCTTAATACCCATCTAATAGTGCTAGTATGACTATTTTAAAATATATAAATTGAGGAAGTTCTTATGAACCGCCTACTTTTTCACTTTGAGAAAGGATCTTCACCGAATTTGGGTGCTAGATGGACTCTTATCATAAAGTTCCGACTCATACCCAAACGTATGATTATGTCATTAACATTTTTGTTTGAAGTTTAATATTTGGTTCTTATTGGGCTCTTTGAATTATAGTGTGACCTGTGAAATATCTGTCTTGAAGAGTGAAAGAAAAATAAATTAAATTACTCATTGCCAGCGTCTATAGCATGTTGAATACACCAGTTTCCGTTCGATCACTGAAGCTGAGTAACGTCCAGCAAAGTTGTATCATGTGGGTTCGCGGCCTCGTGATGCTGGCTATTTTTCCCGGCCCAACCCAGGCTGGGTGAGGTTAATGTGGGAAGCTAGTTTGCAAGTCTCTAGCGAATGGAGGGTAAAACCACCGTCACGAAAGACCAATAGATTTTAAAGAGACGTTAAGCCAAATTAAAAGAAAAATACTCATTGGAGCCGGGTGTTCTTAATGTCCGAACCAGGGGCCTGTGTATAAAATAATTTTATACACAGGAATAGTTCGAACACAAGAAAAAAATGTTTCTTTTGGCTCTATTGGGCCATCCGGTGTAAGTTGGCCATCTTGATCGAGTGAAATCTTCAGTTCACAGAACTACTATTATTGTGCTTGTATTTTGTATAGTGAAACTATAGAAAGTACAAGACTAGTAATATTGCCTTGTAGTTGTAGTTTATTGTGAAATGGGCTGCTAGTTGTTTTAAACAAAATAGTCTTGAAAATTGATTTTGGGGCATGTTGGGGATCAACTTTATCTACAAAGGGTAGAAACACTGCATATTCTTAATATGCAGTTTTTCTATAGAAATTTTCTCATTAATACGGCTCTGTTGTGAATGAGTGTGAGGGTTAGTAATATTTTTTTTTTGCTAAAATGGTTCATTATTGAGTCCACTCCCCATTTTATGTCTTAAATCATATTCTTACTTCAGAGCTTCTAACTCAAAATGGCCGTTTTCTAAAAGACGTCATTTTAAGCTCTGGTAGAAATACGAGATTTGGTTATCTAGACCTACGGCACTGATAAAACTTAGAAGTTGTTATTTTTATCACTTATGTAGATGAAAAACCTTTTTCGAGCCACTCTTAATGAATTTCTAGATCAAATTAAATTCGGTTTCCGTTATACAGGGTGTAACAGGTTTTGGATTTGAACCCCTCTGGCTCGGCCCCTGATAATTTTTTTGAAAAAATCAAAATGGTAATATTCCTTTTTTTATTGACACTTTTATTCTTCAAAAAAATATTTGTACCATTCCATTTAAATTTCCCGAGAAATCGACACTTTGTGTCTAAAAAAGCCACTTCCAAGATTCGAACCTGGATACTGATGTTACCATTCGAATGGCCTTGCACCCAGTTTCTATCCCTAGAAACAAACAGAATTCAAAAATTCCAAGCGGTTCCAAAGTTATGGACACCGGGCAGGACTTCTGAGACATATTGTATATGAATATCAACAAAAAAACTTTTTCCTCTACATTTTCTAAAAAAAAAATTTTTTAAAAAATATAATGGAGGGAAAATGGAGGTTCAATTCCGTGAGCCTTCAATGTTCAAATACTTCTCCTTAGTTTGCTCCTATACAAACTGTACTCAATAGAATGAGAATCGATTTTATTGAAGGACTAGGCGACCCGTGAGCAAATACTCTTTTCTGTCGGATATATTACTGTATTGTGTCTGACTTATGTGTCCACTCAGTGGGAGGTGTTCAATCATAAAAGGGCGGTCTTTATAAAGTGCCATACCTATCTGAAGAACTAGGAAAAGAACTTTGAAGCTTAAAGTATATAAGTTAAATATATTCTAACTTTTATGAAGATTGGTTGTAATAGGCGAAAAGACATACCTCACCAAAAGGGTAATATTAGTCATTACTTTTAGTCAGCGTTTATGGCACGTTGAATACACCAGTTTCCGTTAGATCACTGAAGTTAAGCAACGTCCAGCGAGGTTGTACCATGTAAATATCCACGTGGGTTCGCGCCCTTGCGATGCTGGCTATTTTTCCCCTCCAAGCCAGGCTGGTTGAGGTCAATGTGAGTAGCTGGTTTGCAATTTTCCAGCAAATGGAGGGTGAAACCCCCGACTTGAATGACCAATAGATGTTAAAGAGACGTTAAGCCAAATTGAAAAAAATATTATATAGTGTATGACTTTTTATTAAGAGATGTATGTGGAAATAAATTAACTATGATATATGAACAAACAAACATGGAACCAATATCTATCAGCCTCTTCATGATTTTCTAGTCATATAGAGGTTCCATTTCCTAGCTTTTGTAATTCGAAAACAAAAATATGATTTATACCTATTTTTATAGGAACCCACAGGGCCATATCCAAGATTTTTTTTCGGGGGGAGGGGGGGGGGACCGAAGGATTGACAGCCAAGCCAGGACTAACACCTGAAAATGATGATCATGGAAGGTGATGTTGATGTTGTTGTTGTTGATATTGTTGTTATTTTTGATGAAGTTGTTGATGATGCCATGGAAGATTCTTGTTGTTGTTATTTTTGATGTTGTTGTTGATGATTTTGTTGTTATTTTTGACGATCTTATTGTTGTTATTGATGTTGTCGATGATGTTATGCTATATGATGTTTTTGTCCTTGTTGGGGGTGATGATGAGTTACACCTTGCAATATTACATATGTCATGCATAAAAAAAAATAATGATATTTTTTGGGGGTCTAAATCCCATGCCCCCCCCTGGGTACAGCCTTGGGAACTCAAATTCAAAAAACCCTCGACATCACTTTTAGTTGAGATGCAAATGTACAAAATTTATATTTTGTTTTCAAACAGTAAATTTTGAGTTCTGATACTTACGAGTAATATTAGTATTTCCCAGACATGCTCATATACATATACGAGGCCGTCTCTCTTTCTGAGCGAGCCATTGAACGGCTCCGGCAGTGTATTTCATTTCAAATATTTGAGTACCAAATTTTCTGGGGAGATTTTTTGACACTGGAAAGGTATATGTATTTGCAATTCTGAGTTTGAGGGCCCACCCAAAAAAGTTGGCCAGTGTCAAGAAACATTCGCAAATAAGGAAATTTTGCTTTTTGAATTATATGTTCACCTCAATGGAACTTCACGAAAGGGGAAATAACACTCAATTGTTAAATACAATCATAAGAACGGGTTAATGGGAAATAGAAAAATGTCAGTTGATTATAGGTTATTTTAATGAGTTTTATTTTAACCCATTTAGATATTAGAAAGTAGAGTTGACATATCGAAAGTATCGATAATCGAAAGCTTAATATCGAGACGTGTCCGTGGCAGAGTGCGCATTACACTCGGCGTCCACCAAGGAGGTTCCGGGTTCGATTCCTGGACGGGTCTAAAATTTGATAAAGGTTTTTTTCAAATTTTCTACTTGGTCTGGTTGTGATTGGGAGTAACTCAGCCTCCTGAGGACAATTGAGTAGCTATGTTAATACTTTGGCCCAGACCCCAGAAAGAAGCAACAAGTTTTACCGAATCTCCGAGGCAGGCGATGCAGAGTTGCCCACTAAACCAATCCCTTACAGTGATCCTGTCCTAGTAGATCGTTAGACATTACTTTGGGACAGGGACAGTGTGACTTACATTACCCCAGCTTTATGACGTCGTTTCACCCCCCCCCCCNTTTCCCCCCCCCCCAATTTTACTTGGTCAGTGAGATATATATTGAACATTTAATCCCCTATCCCTTCTTTTCTTATTAAAGAAGAGACTAAAACACCTATCAAGCAAAACGCTATCTTGAGATATTTAAGCCTCACCAATCTTGAGATATAAGCCTTCCCAATTTTGAGACATTTCAGCTTTACCAATCATGAGATATTTAAACCTTACCAATCATGAGATATTTAAGCCTTACCAATCATGAGATATTTAAGCCTCACCAATTTTGAGATATTTAAGGCTTACCAATCTTGAGATATTGAAGCCTTCCCAATTTTGAGACATTTCAGCCTTACCAATCATGAGATATTTAAACCTTACCAATCATGAGATATTTAAGCCTTACCAATCATGAGATATGTAAGCCTCACCAATTTTGAGATATTTAAACCTTATCAATCTTGAGATATTTATGCCTTACTAATCTTGAGATATTTATGCCTTACCAATCATGAGATATTTAAGCCTCACCAATTTTGAGATATTTAAACTTTACCAATCTTCAGATATTTAAGCCTCACCAATTTTGAGATATTTATGCGATACCAATCATAACATATTTAAGCCTCACGAAACTTGAGATATTTAAGCCTTACCAAGCTTGAGATATTTAAGCCTTACCAATCTTGAGATATTTAAGCCTCACTAATCTTGAGACATACCAGGTACCTCTTTGTGAGACTCAAAATTTGGTCTCTTGGTATTGAATACTCGACATCGTAAATTTCAGCCCACTACAAAACAACAATGTTTTCCTTTTTTTATAGGATAAGGAAAGTAAAAATACGCGTTTGGAAGTCCAATGTTTAATTGGAACTCCTTAAAATCCAATAATTTTGAATACCTAGAAGCTGTTCCTCCCTCCAATGTTTAATTTGAACTCCTTAAAATCCTCTAATTTTGGATACCTAGAAGCTGTTCCTCCCTCCAATGGAAGTCCAATGTTTAATTAGAACCCCTTAAAATCCTCTAATATTTGAATACCTAGAAGCTGTTCCTCCCTCCAATGGAAGTCCAATGTTTAATTAGAACTCCTTAAAATCCTCTAATTTTGAATACCTAGAAGCTATTCCTCCCTCCAATGGAAGTCCAATGTTTAATTAGAACTCCTTAAAATCCTCTAATTTTGGATACCTAGAAGCTGTTCCTTCCTCCAATGGAAGTCCAATGTTCAATTAGAACCCCTTAAAATCCTCTAATTTTGAATACCTAGAAGCTGTTCCTCCCTCCAATGGAAGTCCAATGTTTAATTAGAACCCCTTAAAATCCTCTAATTTTGGATACCTAGAAGCTGTTCCTCCCTCCAGTGGAAGTCCAATGTTTAATTAGAACCCCTTAAAATCCTCAAATTTTGAATATCTAGAAGCTGTTCCTCCCTCCAATGGAAGTCCAATGTTTAATTAGAACTCCTTAAAATCCTCTAATTTTGGATACCTAGAAGCTGTTCCTTCCTCCAATGGAAGTCCAATGTTCAATTAGAACCCCTTAAAATCCTCTAATTTTGAATACCTAGAAGCTGTTCCTCCCTCCAATGTTTAATTTGAACTCGTTAAAATCCTCTAATTTTGGATACCTAGAAGCTGTTCCTCCCTCCAATGTTTAATTTGAACTCCTTAAAATCCTCTAATTTTGGATACCTAGAAGCTGTTCCTCCCTCCAATGGAAGTCCAATGTTTAATTAGAACCCCTTAAAATCCTCTAATATTTGAATACCTAGAAGCTGTTCCTCCCTCCAATGGAAGTCCAATGTTTAATTAGAACTCCTTAAAATCTTCTAATTTTGAATACCTAGAAGCTGTTCCTCCCTCCAATGGAAGTCCAATGTTTAATTGGAACTCCTTAAAATCTTCTAATTTTGGATACCTAGAAGCTGTTCCACCCTCCAATGGAAGTCCAGTGTTTAATTAGAACTCCTTAAAATCCTCTAATTTTGGATACCTAGAAGCTGTTCCTCCCGCCAATGGAAGTCCAATGTTTAATTGGAACTCCTTACAATCTTCTAATTTTGAATACCTAGAAGCTGTTTCTCCCTCCAATGTTTAATTGGAACTCCTTACAATCTTCTAATTTTGGATACCTAGAAGCTGTTCCTCCCTCCAATGGAAGTCCAATGTTTAATTAGAACTCCTTAAAATCCTCTAATTTCGAATACCTAGAAGCTGTTCCTCCCTCCAATGTTTAATTAGAACCCCTTAAAATCCTCTAATTTTGGATACCTAGAAACTGTTCCTCCCTCCAATGGAAGTCCAATGTTTAATTGGAACTCCTTAAAATGCTCTAATTTTGAATACCTAGAAGCTGTTCCTCCCTCCAATGGAAGTCCAATGTTTAATTGGAACTCCTTACAATCTTCTAATTTTGGATACCTAGAAGCTGTTTCTCTCTCATTCATTCCATTCATTAAAATACTATCATTACAATTTAGTTCGAATGAAGTCCAACATGTTCTATCTCTATCTATCTTTTGATATTTGATAGTGTCGGGTCCGAACCAGTGCTTCTCTGATGTTCGACACACCCTCAGAACATGTTTTTACAATAGTTAATATGTTCTAACCTGACCACCCGATGTCGGCTTCTATTACTTTGAACTTTCATATCATGCCGACAGTTAAAACTGGTATAGACACTCAATTCATTTGAAGAACATCTCTTAGCAATCTATAAACTTTAAACTTGTGTTGTTTTCTGTCTTTCTCTCTTGTTTTATTGTAATATGGCAGAATGCATGGTCTTGCATGTTTCCAATTTTCATTCGCTTCGCTAGAATACTATATGGTATAGATAGAATATACTAGAATATATACTAGTATAATATTATACTAGAATACTATACTAGAATATAGTATCGCTTTCTGGGGTCTATCGCCACTTTTGAAAGAGGTCTTCTTTCTTAAAAAAAGAGCTCTTCGCGCTCTGTATGGTCTAAATGGTATAGATAGAATATACTAGAATATATACTAGTATAATATTATACTAGAATACTATACTAGAATATAATATCGCTTTCTGGGGTCTATCGCCACTTTTGAAAGAGGTCTTCGTTCTTCAAAAAAGAGCTCTTCGCGCCGTGTATGGTCTGAATGACATTGCGTCATGCCGAGAATTATTTAAAGAAAAACGAATTCTGACCTTTTATGGACAACTGGTATTGGACATGTGTTGCCTAATACATAAACTAAAAACACAACTGCCAACTATTCAGCACGGATACAACACTAGAAATGTCCATTCGTTGGTCC
>CM022884.1:16316651-16330325 GCA_012654025.1 Pachypsylla venusta
AGGTAGTAGGTACCTACTTGTACTTTCCTAAATTAGATTTTACTACATACTTTGAAGAGTTGGGAGCCCCATCAAAATGATATGTTTTTTCAATTGTCAACCCAGAAATATCGAAATATCTAGTGTAAGTTGTCAAAGTGCATGGCCCGTAGCACGTGCTACAAGTGCTACTATTGTTAATCGGGCAATGCGTATATTCGTGAGCTAGATTCCTCTTTGGGGCTGAATGAGCCCCTGCTCCTAAGCCCCAATTGGGCTTTTTGTGCTTGGAAATTACTTGGGGCCTACTGGTTTACTCAAGATTCTTTTTTCCACCAATTATCACGAGGGCGTGCATCTACGTGGACACCCACTTAGTAAAACCTCGCTGTACTTCAATGATCTAACTGCAACTCTTGTATTCAAGGTGTTGGTTAATTTCCATGGAATGGTTTGCTCAATTTGAAGGGAGTCGCATTCGCCAGGTTGTTCTATTTTCATCTAATGCCAATATTGTGCTTATATTTCCATCCAGTGCCAACGTTGTGCTTATGTTTCCATCTAATACTCATGTTGTGCTCATACTTCCATCCAATGCCAAAGGTTGCACTTATATTTCCATCCTATGTCAATGTTGTGCTTATCTGCTTATATTTCCATCCAATACCAATGTTGTGCTTATATTTCCATCCAATTCCAATGTTGTGCTTATATTTCCATCCAATGCCAATGTTGTGGTTATATTTCCATCCAATGCCAATGTTGTGCTTATATTTCCATGCAATGCCAATGTTGTGCTTATATTTCCATCCAATACCAATGTTGTGCTTATATTTCCATCCAATACCAATGTTGTGCTTATCTGCTTATATTTCCATCCAATGCAATGTTGTGCTTATATTTCCATCCAATACCAATGTTGTGCTTATATTTCCATCAAATGCCAATGTTGTGCTTATATTTCCATCCAATGCCAATGTTGTGCTTTCACAGAGCGGGGCCCCCTCCACCCCCAGCAGACGTCGCCTAAGTAGTCTACTTTTTGGAGCCAGTACAAAAATGTATTTTCTTTATTTCCATCCAATGCCAATGTTTTCCTGAATATGTTCCAACATCTGAACAACTATTTTCATCAACGTGTAATGGTTTTGATGAAATCTCAGAGATTGATGTGTCTATTATAAAATTAGTAGCTTCAGATTGCACATCACTTCCCCCAATATCAATACTTACAGTGATGACCATCACATCAACACATCAGTTGGTTATTAGCTTTCTTAACCATTTTGCTGTCTGAATTATAAGAGTAGTAGCTTCAGATTGCACATCACTTCCCCCAATACCAATACTTACAGTGATGGCCATCATATCAACACATCAGTTGGTTATAGTGGGTTATTAGCTTTCTGCTATCTGAATTGCGAACCTCCCGAATAAGCCTTCCTCTTGTAGTCTTCTCTTTGAGGGGAAATTACTGTCGGGATATACTTTGTGCCAAAACTACTGTTTTGAATGATTTGAAATGAGTCGGAAGTGAAAAGTAAGTGAATCCTCATCATAAATAAGTTACCAATAGAATGTCTATTGCTATTTGTTAAAAATTATTGAAATAATCTCTTAAAATGAAACCCATAGAAGATAGAAGATGTTCAAACATATTCATGCCCCCAAGATATTCATAGAAGATGTTGAAACATATTCATAGGAGATGTTCAAACATATTCATGCCCTCAAATTTTTCATAGAAGATGATCAAACATATTCATGCCTTCAAGATATTCAAAGAAGATGACCAAACATATTCATGCCCTGAATATATTCATAGGAGATGTTCAAGCATATTCATAGAAGATGTTCAAACATATTCATGCCCCCAAGATATTCAAAGAAGATGACCAAACATATTCATGCCCTGAATATATTCATAGGAGATGTTCAAGCATATTCATAGAAGATGTTCAAACATATTCATGCCCCCAAGATATTCAAAGAAGATGACCAAACATATTCATAGAAGATGTTCAAACATATCCATAGAAGATGTTCAAACATATTCATGCCCTCAAATTTTTCATAGAAGATGTTCAAACATATTGTTGCCTTGAAGATATTCATAGGAGATGTTCAAACATATTCACAGAAGATGTTCAAACATATTGATGCCCTCAACATATTCATACAAGATGTTCAAACATATTGATGCCCTGAACATATTCATACAAGATGTTCAAACATATTGATGCCCTGAACATATTCATAGAACATGTTCAAACATATTGATGCCCTCAAGATGTTCATAGAAGATGTTCAAACATATTCATGCCCCCAAGATATTCAAAGAAGATGACCAAACATATTCATAGAAGATGCTCAAACATATTCATGCCTTCAAATTTTTCATATTGTTGCCTTGAAGATATTCATAGGAGATGTTCAAACATATTCACAGAAGATGTTCAAACATATTGATGCCCTCAACATATTCATACAAGATGTTCAAATATATTGATGCCCTGAACATATTCATAGAACATGTTCAAACATATTGATGTCCTCAACATATTCAAAGAAGATGTTCAAACATATTGATGCCCGCAACATATTCATAGAAGATGTTCAAACATATTCATAGAAGATGTTCAAACATATTCATAGAAGATGTTCAAACATATTCATAAAAGATGTTCAAACATATTCATAGAAGATGTTCAAACATATTCATCCCCTCAAGATATTCATAGGAAGATGCTAATATGGGACAATAACCATTATCCCATATTAGCCCAGTATCACTAAACTTCTGATATTGTGTGTTTGAAAATTTTTCAAAACTTTCAAGTTGATTTATTTATTATTAATCAAGAAAAATCTTGAAAAATTTCATTATAATTTTCTTACCGGACCTCTTAGGAAATCCCTGGCCTGGTGCGGATTCCCCCCCCTCGTCGGGCCTGACCTTTTGGGCTACTCGAGGTCAAATGGTGGCCAATTCAAAAAGTGATCAATTGCAAAGGTGCATTATAAACCAAATACTTGATAGCCAAATTTAGTGAGATCTACAGTTCACAGAAGAGGACAATCTATTTTAAGAACTGCACATTTGCAATCTGATAATATTACGAGGGGACCTAATGATCTTCATAAATTATTGAGGAAACATTTTTATTAGGTACCTACTACCTACCGAGGAAAATATTAAATCTTCAAAAACCAAAAAGATATTTAATATCTTGAGCAGATATTGATGACGCTATAACAATATTTTTATACCAATCTTATTATACAAATTATTAACACGTTCACTGCTGAATACACATTCTCAGTAGAACTTTTAGTTTTTTGTTTGAGGGAAGAGTTTTAAATATTTTAATTTTCGTTGGATCGCCTTTTTTTAACTATCATTTCTGTCTAATTTGAAAAGGTCAATTTGACGAAAATTAAAATATTTAAAATTCTCCCCTCAAACAAAAAACTTAAAATCACCAAAGACTTTATTATACAAAGTGTTCGAAAAGTCCCGGAACGGATTTTTTTTATTATTAACGGCTAAAGATTAGCCTTGAAGTTTTATATGTAATTTTAACACAAATTAATTTTATACACTATGTTGGAAAATATTGTTTGTGACAACTATTAAAGGTCTCATTAAAATAAGTATCATAAATTGATTACTATAAGCTTTTTGCTAAAACGCGGGTACTTTGTACGCCCTGGCAATGCTAGGGTTAATCTTAATACCTTTGATGGTTTTTGAAAACTATTTCAATAATCTTAATACCTTTAGAAAATAATTCTGAGGCGTCTGTGAACACCCAAGTCCTCAATTATCGAAAATACACAAGTGAAGAAAAAATAAATTTACTTTCAATCAGAAATCATATTGGAAAAATAGAAAATATCAAAATTATATTTATTACAGATAAATATCTGGTTGCTGTCTGGTGTAATACTCGTACACAACTAAATTTGAAAGTAGCCAACGATCATACCACGTTGAATACACCAGTTCCCGTCAGATCACTGAAGTTAAGCAACGTCGGCCTGGTCAGTACTTGGATGGGTGCTCGCTTGGAAACACCACGTATCGTTGGCTCTTTTTTCCGGTCCAACCCAGGCTGGGTGAGGATAGGAACACAAATATATATCAAAGACATGCATCTTTTGGAATCATGACAAATAATGTGATACCACCTTTAGTCTAAGTTCAGATGATAGCGCGGTACCGCGCGGCACAAGATCTATCTAAATAGTGCATATTGTCTACGTGACCACGCGGTACCGCGCGCTCTCGCGTGGTGCGCTTTGTTCTGCGTGCAAGATCTTTTACCGCGCGGTACTAGTTTTACAAATTTTTATCGACTTGTTAGGCTGATTCGAGGCGGTTTGAGACGAAATAAAGTAGCCAAGAAGATATTTTGATGCCAGACTACCGAGCGTACATATGTAGTCATGTGAATGCTCCTTCCGCGCGGTACTGGACGGTCATCTGAATTTAGCCCTATTGAGTTCTGTATCTTTCACAGATTTTTCTAAATATTTTTTTTATTTGTAAATCTTATTTTTCTTTGAGTTATTTATCTTTTGATTGTATCATTTCTATTGTGGGGAATAATTTTGTTTTGAGGTAATTTTCAGAGAACAAGCCGTCAACGTGTTAACCTCACAAAAACCATATTAAGCAGAAAGATATCGGTACAAGATGATAAATTGAAAGCTTAATTAGACAGATCCTAATCCCAACCAGATATTTTTTGATAAATAATGTTTGGCGTTGAACAAGTCTTGTTGTTTTATCATCATCGGCAAGGCGGTTTCCCATAGAAACATTAAAAGAGAACTCTCTTGGCAGTAGTTGGAATATGAGCGTACTCTTTAAAGTGGTAAAAAAAAAATCAAAAAATATACAAGGTGAGGCCAATGTGATGTGGAAGGTCTTAATTATGGAAGAGAAGGACCAAAACAAGACATGCTCAAGAGAGTATACCCAAGCTGTTGAGACATTGAAGAGATTTCGCAAATGTATCGGAATACGAAAACAGTCCTAATTATGGAAGAGAAGGACCTAAACAAGACATGCTCAAGATAGAGTATAGTCAATGTGATGTGGAAGGTCCTAATTATTAATGAAGATGGAGAAGAAGAACCTGAGCAAGACATGCTCAAGATAGAGTATAGTCAATGTGATGTGGAAGGTCTTAATTATTAATGAAGATGGAGAAGAAGAACCTGAGCAAGACATTCAGGAGGCTGAGTTACCCGTGTTAATATGTCATAATTTTAGTGGGCATAATAGAATTACAAGGTATTCTCAACAATCAATCCAATATCACTAAGCCTAAGCTACATTTTAACAATGTCCTTATGATGCTAACACTAGTCGCTTAGTTCATTAGCTACTCAGTTTTCGTCTCTGCGCATGACAAAAGTTTTCGGAGCTCGGTTTTCGTTTTGGGAGTCCCGATAATTCGAGTAGATTATCGGGCTCCCTTTTACGTAAACGAAAAGGAAACGAGTTGAGAAAATCCCGCGTAGTTTCAAAATATATATAATTCCGTTATGATTTTTATGAAACTTTTTTTCTGGCATTCACCTAGCTGGGTTTAGCTACCCTCATTGATATCCCCTAGCTGGGTTTAGCTACTTTCATTGATCTCCCCTAGCTGGGTTTAGCTACTTTCATTGATCTCCCCTGGCTGGGTTTGGCTACCCTTATTGATATCCCCTAGCTGGGTTTAGCTACTTTCATTGATCTCCCCTAGCTGGGTTTGGCTACCCTCATTGATATCCCCTAGCTGGGTTTAGCTACTTTCATTGATCTCCCCTAGCTGGGTTTGGCTACGCTCATTGATATCTCCTAGCTGGGTTTAGCTACTTTCATTGATCTCCCCTAGCTGGGTTTGGCTACCCTCATTGATATCCCCTAGCTGGGTTTAGCTACTTTCATTGATCTCCCCTAGCTGGGTTTGGCCACCCACATTGATATACCCTAGCTGGGTTTAGCTACCCTCATTGATCTCACCTACCTGGGTTTGGCTACCCTCATGCCACAACCTTTTGTTCGGCGCCCACTCTATTTAGCTGTAACTCTTTCCTGGCACGGTAACCCTAGCTTGCTTCTCACAGTATCCATAGAAACTGCGTAGACTTGCTTTATGCTGATGATCTCTCATCATCAGTTTGAAGCAGAGTTTTATTTAAAGTCTGGATGCCCTTCTGTCCTATCCTTCTGTATTTACACGGGCTTAAGACCGTAACCTAATGAAGCTGGCTTGCTCCCCTCCTTGGCTACAATTATGAATTGCTTTCTAATAATAAAAGAAAAAATATCACTGATGACTATTTTCATGAATCAGGAAAGTTGGTCCAACATCTAATGAGAAGAATCCACCCTGTACAAATATTTACCGATGATTGATAGGGTGGTTGCGGCCAAACTCCACCCTACACATCCCCATAGGGCTAATGACTCACTAAGATGCCAAATCAATATATTATTTATGTAGGTGGGTATAATCTAATTAAGGGATTGTTTACCTGAAATGGTGTATATTATTTACCTCTGTTAGAAATACTCCGTCGAGTGAGCTGCTTCTTTGTGTTATTATGTCACAACTTTGGTGTTCACTGCAGCATTGTAGGATTTTCCCAATATCAATCATTATCAAATTTCTTGAATTTTTCTATTTTACCTACAATGCTTGATTGCTATGCGCATTCATCACCATAGCTACTCATTGTCCTCACGAGGTTGAGTGGGCCCCGAAAGTATCCAAACCACAGTGACAAATTTTTGCCCCCACCAGGATTCGAACCTGCGTCTCCCGAGTGCAAGACTAGTGCAGTGACCACTAAGCCATGGGAGCAGGCCATTGTTTTACAAATGTTGATTCTATTATAAAAAAGAAATGGGGATTTTTTTTAGAAAATCGGCCGGAAAAGTGGCCGGAACTAAACCAAACCACATTCAACTGTCATCCAAGATCTACTATTGTGCCAAATTTCAGCTCAATCAGACAATGGGAAGTGGGTTAAATTTAATTTCTTAGATTTAACCACAAATAAAGCCACATGCCACATACATACTCGTACATAGTAAGCTAAATAAAAGCCTTTAAAAAAATATCACCCTCCTCCCTTTTCCTAAAATTAGTTTTTTAAGCTTCGGGGTACGTACGTAGAATCGCTACAAATATGGAAAAAAAAAAGTTTTTCCGCTATAAGTGAAAATTTTGACACAGGATTTTAATTTAATGTTTAATTGTTTCACAATGTTTAATTATTCATCACAGCGTTACAAGGTTATTTTTTTATCTCCTTTCGTTCAAATATCTCTTTTACTGATTCTACCATATAACACTGCTACTTGGCGTCACCTTGGCTTCTCAATTGACCTCCCGAGGTTGAGTGCGCCCCGTTATACACACAAATTTGAAATAATCGAAGATTTTGTACACATTGATAATCCCGACACCGCCGGGGATCGAACCGGGGTCTCGTGGCTGTAATTCCAGTATGATGACCACTAGACCATGGAGACTGCAGGGTATTAAGACATTTTAAGGAAATTGACTGTTTGGTGTTTAAGCACTCTAAAACTAACACATTTTTAAACTAACACATTTTTAAGGAAACTGACTGTTTGGTGTTTAAGCAGTCTAAAACACCAAACAGACAGTTTCCTTGAAAATGTCTACGAACCACATTCAGTTGTCAATTGTCATCCAAGATCAACTATTGGGCCAAATTTCAGTCTAATCGGACAATAGGCAGTGGGTTAAATTTTATTTCTAAGAGTTAACCACAAACAAAGCCACATACATAGTAAGCTAAATAAAAGCCTTTAAAAAAATATCGCCCCCCTCCCTCACCCCAAAATTAGTTTTTCAAGCTTCGGGGTACGTACGTAGAATCGCTACAAATATCGAAAAAAAAATTGTTTTTGCGCTATAAGTGAAAGTCTTGACATTTACGATTGTCTGATTTTAATTTAATGTTTAATTGTTTCACAATGTTTAATTATTCATCACAGCGTTACAAGGTTTTTTTTCATCTCCTTTCATTCAAATATCTCTTGTACTGATTCTACCATATAACACTGCTACTTGGCGTCATCTTGGCTTCTCAATTGACCTCCCGAGGTTGAGTGCGCCCCGTTACACACACAAATTTGAAATAATCGAAGATTTTGTACACATTGATAATCCCGACACCGCCGGGGATCGAACCGGGGTCTCGTGGCTGTAATTCCAGTATGATGACCACTAGACCATGGAGACTGCAGGGTAAACTTAAAAAAAATATATTTCGACTGCCGTACACCCTAAACGACACTTTTGACCAGTTTGTGATGGATTTTGATTTTGACGCCGTCTGATAACAAATACGAACCCACAAAGCAAGGCCCTCAATTCTTTTCGTTTCTCTAAGTCATATAAATGACAAAAGAACTTAATATAATATTCCACCATTCAATTTGAATTTAACAACATTAAGTAGCCCGCGACTATGGCACGTTGAATACACCAGTTCCAATTAGATCACTGAAGTTAATCAACATCTAGCGAGGTTGTACCACGTGGGTCCGTACTCTAATAATGCTGGTTATTTTTCAGGCCCAGGCTGGGTAAGGTCAATGTGTGTAGTTTGTTTGCAAGGTTCCAGCGAATGAATTCCCGTCTCGAATTACTAATAGGTGTTAAAGAGACGTTAAGCCAAAGAAAAAAAAAAAAAAAAAAAAAAAAAAAAAAAAAAAAAAAAAGACATCCAATGTTTTTGTCATTTTCTCTTCTTCTTGTATTTCGTGGAGTTAAAACTAGACCTCACTTTGTTCGAACAATCAGGTCGTTGGATATAATATATCATAACCCCAAACCAGATAGAGCACCTGTTAGGTCTGACTTTTTGACGTTTTCTTTTTCGTTCGGTTCACATAATAATTTTAATTACAATAAACCAAAATTTACTATTTTAACACCCATGAAGATACCGCCATTGAAATCACCAAACATTTTATACCGGGTGGTCCCTATCACACAACTACTAGTAGTAAAAAAAATACCCCCCCCTCTCAAAATTTTAGCGGTTTTCATTATTGCTGTCTAAAAAGAGAATGGTATTAAGAGCTAGAGATTTGAAATTTGGTATAATATGTCATATTTGGGGTCTCTGTAAGCTTCGAATATTTTGGGCGCAATTAAATATACCGCTGGCGGTTCTTACAGCTTTTTAGCGTTTTTCATCATCCTGTCTAAAAAGAGAATGGTAAGAGCCTCCTTCTGCGCGGTACCGCGCGATCATCTGAACTTAGCCTTAATATTTGAAAGTCCAAAAATAAGAAAAAGCGAGAATTTAAAATATTTATGTACATACAATAATTAACCCTAGGATTGCCAAGCTCTATTCAATTACGTGCATTGCCGCAAACAAAATAAAGAATAAAATGATTTTTAGAACAAAATAAAGAATGAAGTCACTATTACATTATTATAAACTAAAAAAATATAAACCAAATCAATTATTATCGTATTATCTTACAAAAAATAAAATTAAATCCCAGGAATAAAATAATGTAAATGAAAATATTGGTGTCCCTGATCCACCCAGTAATAAAACCTTATTTTTCGATTTGGGTGGTGAGGAGTTAACATTCTTCGGGTCTTCTTTTCTGTGTAACCCTCTTCTCCACCTGACATGATGTCCTTCTAGTGATGTTATTGTGTAGTGATGACATATTTAACGACCTCACTATTTATTGTTAGGGAACCATGTTGACAAATTTAATGTTGGCATCTTAGTTCATAATTTATTCATTTATCATTTAATTGATTGAGACTTAACTACTACTAGTAAATGTGTGATAGTAATCACTTATCAAGCCAGTCTACTAGTTGTGTGATAGTAATCACTGAGGGGATCAAGCCAGTCTACTAGTAGTTGTGTGATAGTAATCACTGAGGGGATCAAGCCAGCCTACTAGTTGTTGTGTGATAGTAATCACTGAGGGGATCAAGCCAGCCTACTAGTTGTTGCGTGATAGTAATCACTGAGGGGATCAAGCCAGCCTACTAGTTGTTGTGTGATAGTAATCACTGAGGGGATCAAGCCAGCCTACTAGTAGTTGTGTGATAGTAATCACTGAGGGGATCAAGCCAGCCTACTTGTTGTTGCGTGATAGTAATCACTGAGGGGATCAAGCCAGCCTCATTATGTGATGGTTCTAAGCTCGTGTAAATACAGAAGGTTTGGTGATAGGAAATGAAGTCAGCGAGGAGAACAAGCCATTAGGTGACGGTCCTTAGGCCGTGGAAATACAGAAGGTTTGGTGATAAGAAGGGCATCCAGATTCTTCTTTTTTAACTTCACCTTTTCCCAATTCTATTTGGGGTCGGCGTTGCCTTCCCTACATCTACCATGCCACAACCCTTTGTTCGGTGCCTACTCTCCTTAGCTGTAATCCTTTCCCGGCTTGTAACCCTCTTTCTTCTCATAGTATCAATGGACACTGCATTTTGTTGATGATCTTTGATATGAAGCAATTTTTTTTAAAGGCTGGCACCAAACCTTCTGTATTTACACGGGCTTAGGACCGTCACCTAATGAAGGACCGTCACCTAATATATTAGAAAAAGCTATATGTTAAACAGTTATCGTGGGACAAAAGGACAAACAGAGCTAAAACTAGAAGTGTTGACAGCACCAAACTCTCTGAGCATTATTTTTTATAAGGGGGGTGTACGGGTGGGAACTCTTAATAACAACATTGCCATTTTCAATATAGTTCTCAGAGGGTGTCTTTTAAATATTTTCGTATATGTGGGAGATAAGTTATTTAATTACTTTGCTTCAGTTTTAGGATCACAAAATTAGTTTTTATGAACAAGTGTAACTCTAGTCTAGTTTTACCTTCATGCTTTTTCTTTAAATGTATTTCTGTAGATAACTCTCGAACGCTTAATTTGATCAAAGTCAAATAAATTTCATGATTTTTAACGAATTTTTCTTTAATTTCACCTTTTTCAATTCTATTTGTGGGGGTGATTTCTACTTAACGCAAAACTCACTTATATCTATATAATAATAGGTATATGAGTTTTCAAGTGAGGCACCATATTTAAATAAATAAAAAAAAAATAATAATAAAAAAAACAACATACAAATTATGACGTCTCCGTGGCAGAGTGCGCATCACATTCGGCTTGCACCACGGAGGTTCCGGGTTCGATTCCCGGACGGGTCGAAAATTTGAAAAAGGTTTTTTCAGAATTTTCTACTTGGTCTGGTTGTGTTTGGGGGTAACTCAGCCTCCTGAGGACAATTGAGTAGCTATGGTAATAGCGCCAAGTGGTAGCATTATAAGGAAATTGTTAAAAGTGTAGCTTAGGTTTAGTGATATTGGAGTGAATGTTGAAAATACCTTGTAATGCTATGATGCCCACAAACATTGTGACATAATAACACAAAGAAATATACATTTACATTTTTTATTTGAATTATGTAATTGGAAATATATATAGAGTAAATGTGTTTAAAAAAATCTTTAATTCTACCACTCCACAACCTTTTGTTCGGTGTCTACTCTCTTTAGCTGTACCCCCTCCTTGCACGGTAATCCTAGCTAGCTTCTCACATTATTCATAAATCCTGCCTAGAAACTGCATTTTGCTGAAAATTTAAAGGCTAGATGCCCTTCCTAACACCAAATCTTCTGCATTTACACAGGCTTATGACCGTTCCCTAAAAAAGTTGGCTTGCTATGTCAATTGTCAATCGATTGGTGCTATGTCAATTGTCAATGTGTAGTAACTGTAATTTGCTGATGACATACAATCTTCGTTTTGAAGCACAGTATTTTAAAGGCTGGATGCCCTTCCTAACCCCAAATCTTCTGCATTTACACAGGCTTATGACCGTTCCCTAAAAAAGTTGGCTTGCTATATCAATTGTCAATGGATTGGGGCTATGTCAATCGTCAATGTGTAGTAACTGTAATTTGCTGATGACATACAATCTTCGTTTTGAAGCACAGTATTTTAAAGGCTGTATGCCCTTCCTAACCCCAAATCTTCTGCATTTACACAGGCTTATGACCGTTCCCTAAAAAAGTTGGCTTGCTATGTCAATTGTCAATGGATTGGGGCTATGTCAATCGTCAATGTGCAGTAACTGTAATTTGCTGATAACATACAATCTTCGTTTTGAAGCACAGTATTTTAAAGGCTGGATGCCCTTCCTAACACCAATCCTTCTGTATTTACACAGGCTTACGACCGTTCCCTAAAAAAGTTGGCTTGCTATATCAATTGTCAATAGATTGGGGCTATGTCAATCGTCAATGTGTAGTAACTGTAATTTGCTGATGACATACAATCTTCGTTTTGAAGCACAGTATTTTAAAGGCTGGATGCCCTTCCTAACACCAAACCTTCTGTATTTACACAGGCTTACGACCGTTCCCTAAAAAAGTTGGCTTGCTATATCAATTGTCAATGGATTGGGGATATGTCAATCGTCAATGTGTAGTAACTGTAATTTGCTGATGACATACAATCTTCGTTTTGAAGCACAGTATTTTAAAGGCTGGATGCCCTTCCTAACCCCAAATCTTCTGTATTTACACAGGCTTACGACCGTTCCCTAAAAAAACTGAACGTCACTTTAACATCTATTGGCCATTTGAGACAGGGATTTTACCCTCTATTGGCCGGAAACTTTTAAACCAGCTACCCACATTGACCTCGGAAAAATAGCTAGCATCACGAGGGCGCGAAACCACGTGGACACCCACATGGCACAACCTCGCTGAACGGTGCTTAATTTCAGTTATCTAACGGGAACTGATGTATTCAACGTGTCAGCGTCCAGCCTGCTACATATATTTTAAATTCACGTTTTTTTGTTTCTTATTTTTGGACTTTCAAATATTAATATTGTACTTTTCTGAAAACACTTATCTAATTCTAGCTTCTCATTTTTTTTTTTTTTTTTAATTTGGCTTAACGCTTCTTTAACATCTATTGGTCATTCTAGACGGGGGTTTTACCCTCCATTCGCTGGAAACTTACAAAACCAGATGTCCACAAATTGACCTCAGCCAGGCTGGGTTGGGCCGGAAAACTAGGCAGCATCACGAGGGCGAAAACCCACGTGGATACTCACATGGCATAACCTGGCTGGACGTTGCTTAACTTCAGTGATCCACCGGGAACTGGTGTATTCAATGTGCCATAGACGCTGGCTCAAGTGTCTAACTAACTGTAGGATGAATAGGCCAAAAGTATATTTATTTAATTTGATTCATTCTGAAGTTCCCAATTGGAATTCATTCATTTGAAATCGTTCTAATTTGTATTGAGGCGTGAGGTAGATAGAGATCATATCCTCGGGTCTGATCCTAAGATAGGACTTGGGTACCGCGTGTATATCCTTACAGTCGGTTTGGTCCTTATGAACAACAAGAGAAGAAACAAAACAAATTACACAACGTCTGTGTTGAAGATATTTGGATTCATCAAGGTACTATCTCAGCGGTCCTTCTGATCGAGTGGATATCGCACTGGTCATCTATCTAATTTTGGAGGCTAATATTTGACATTTACTATCTCAGCAGTCCTTCTGATCGAGTGGATATCGCACTGGTCATCTATCTAATTTTGGAGGCTAATATTTGACATTTACTATCTCAGCAGTCCTTCTGAT
>CM022884.1:16389442-16408580 GCA_012654025.1 Pachypsylla venusta
TTTTTTTTTTTTTTTTTTTTTTTTTTTTTTTTTTTTTTTTTTTTTTTTTATTTGGCTTAACGTCTCTTTAACATCTATTGGTGATAGTGATATTGGAGTGAATGTTGAAAATACCAACCCAGGCTGGGTGAGGTCAATATGGGTAGCTGGTCTGCAAGTTTCCAGCGAATGGAGGATGAAACCCCCGTCTTGAATGACCAATAGATGTTAAGGAGACTTTAAGCAAAAAATATATAAATTACAAAAAGCCCCCTCGGTAATAAAGTTTATAGAGTTTTTAAGATCTCACTATTTTCTTCTCCTTCTTTCTTGATCTTTTAAAGCCCTTACTGAAACCAAAAGCTAAAATTGACAGAATAACTACCCCAGAGAGAGGTTTATCTCATCTCTCTCTAATCATTTATCTTTTTAAATTCTACAAACTGTGCGAAATAATTTACACTTGTAATATTGATTACCACAAAATACAAATGAGCTTCAATAAATCTCAATTTCTAAACTCCCTTCTCACTAAGATTTTCAAATAAAAAATAAAACTCCAGAAAGTGTTTGATAAATCATGGCTGTGCATAGAATGTAAATACCAAAGTTGTAAATTGTATTTTCTTTTTAATCTAATGGAGGAAATAATAAAAATGTAAAAAAAAACCTTCTTGAATATACAATACGGTTGTATATTATGCCAAGTTAATTGTAAAAATATGGACAACATCTTTATACAATTAACAGGTGACGAATTCATAATTATTTACAAGTTAATATTACTAGTGTTGTTCTTGTAAGTTGTATTTTCTTTTTAATCTGATGGAGAAAATACTAAAAAGGCCAAAATAACTTTCTTGAATATACATTACGGTTGAATATTATGCCAAGTTAGTTGTAAAAAGATGGACAACATCGAAATATTAGAGGCAAATTAATTAATAATTTACAAGTTAATATTACTAGTGTTGTTCTTGTAATTTTTTTTTTCAATCTGATGGAGAAAATACTAAAAAGACCAAAAAAAACTTTCTTGAATTCTTGAAAAACTTTCTTGAAAATTTCTATGTTGTAAAAAGATTTACAACATAGAAATATTAGAGGCAAGTTAATTAATAATTTACAAGTGAATATTACTACTGTTGTTCTTGTAAATTGTATTTTCTTTTTTTTCTGATAGGGGAAATACTAAAAATGTAAAAAAAAAACCTTCTTGAATATACATTACGGTTGTATATTATGCCAAGTTAATTGTAAAAAGATTGACAACATCGAAATATTAGAGACAAATTAATTAATAATTTAACAGTTATAATTACTAGTGTTTTTCTTGTAAATTATATTTTATTTTTAATCTGATGAAGGAAATAATAAAATTTGTAAAACCTTCTTGAATGTACATTACGATTGAATATTATGACAAGTTAATTGTAAAAAGAAGGACAACATCGAAATATTAGAGGCAAATTAATTAATAATTTACAAGTTAATATTACTAGTGTTGATCTTGTAAATTGTATTTTCTTTTTAATCTGATGGAGGAAATAATAAAAAGGTAAAAAAACCTTCTTGAATATACATTACGGTTGAATATTAGGCCAAGTTAATTGTAAAAAGATGAACAACATCGAGATATTAGAGGCAAAGTATAATTTTACTAGGTAACCAATAATTCATAATTTACAAGTTAAAATAATTATAATAAATGAATGTCCGATTAAGTTTTTTGTTTGAGAAAATAATTTTCAAAAATTTAATTTTCGTCGGATCGACTTTTTCAAATTTAATTGAAATTAAAATTAGAAAAATTTGATCAAAAAAGTCGATGTGACGAAAATTTAAATATTTAAAATTCTTTCCTCAAACAAATAATTTACAAGTTAATATTACTAGTTTTGTCTATGTAATTTGATAGTTTCGCATGCAGATAATAAGTACAAGAGTAGAGCGCCACTGGAACCTCGAATATGTCTGTGTGTTTAACGCCCAGGATTCACAGCCATGTATCAACACCCGATTTTTGACATTGTTCGAATATAGCCCAATGTATGGGATCAATCAGATTGCCAGCAATCTCGAGGTCGCCCAGCGATCTTAAGATCGCTCGATAATTTCAGGCGATCCAAAAAATTGACGGTAATCTGGACATCGCTTGTCGACCAGATCGCCAAGTTTGTGACGTCAAGCGTCATGAACGATATCCGAGGACCGCGCATGCGCACTCGGCCTCAGTCCAAGGTGCTCCTGTCATCCCCTAGTTGTTGATGTCAGGCAGAAGATTGCCAAACGAGATTGCTTGCTTGACTGCTATGACAGAAAGACACGTTTCGACCGGCAATTTGATTGCCGGCATTCAGATTGCTGGTCGATGAGCCGTCTAATGTATGGGTAGCTTAACTATGGATTGTTGGTGTAGTGGTAAGACGCTCTGACTGGTAAACAGTAGGGCGTCCCATGGAATTTCATCCTCATGAATTTGAAATATTTATCACATAATAATAGCACCCAAAAAACTGCCGGTTTAAAGGGACTCTTCAGTCCTATTCGGGCAGTACAAATAAGGGACTATTATTATTAAGCATCATCAGTTTATTTCTTCTACAGATCTTTATCTTCAAAGTATAAACATCACTTTGTTGTTTCAATTAAAGTACTTGCCAGTTTGCAACACCACTCAAATTTTTCAATTACACCAAGACAACATTTGCTTTGTCAACTCAGCTTCCTTATTTTCACACTTGTGTGACAAAGCATAATGAGATTTTCCCTCTTCAAGTGAATCCCGGGTATGTTTGGAACAATGATGATGTTGCCGAGGAGAGGGGTGTGCCGAACCAGTGGCGTAACTAGCCCTTTCAGGACCATATGAAGGAAGGGGGATGTCTCTTTTTTGCGTAATTTGAAAATGAACGCGGAATGTTGAGAGTGTTAGACGAAAACTTGTTGGTTAGCCATCAATAGACACTTGAAATCTGGATTATATTCATGCGCGGATATAGCCCTCTTGTTTTGAGGGGGCACAATCGCACAATATACCTAATAGAAAATTTGGAGGGGGGAGGGACTCGAACCTTAGAGGCCGGGATTCGAGTCCTGGGAAGTACTTTTTAATGCAATGTTTATCGAGGCACGATACCTAATTTGTTAAATGTAGATTTTACCACAAATACCTTTCATAAGGGTGATAAGCGATTTTATAAGCGAGATGACGAAAAAAAAGTGCCATGGCGGATGATAGAATTTTTGATGATTTTTTATTTACGTATTTCTATTTAGTCTCAGGATTGGGAATTATTTAGGGGCCGATGCCCCCCCCTCTCAATATGATAAAAGACACAGCGGATTACCATTCATTTGATTTTTTTAAAAAATTTACGTGATTAGGTTTAATGAAATTTTAGAAATACCGCCCACTTAAAAAAAATGGGGGGGGGGACGTGCCCCCTGTGAAACTGAAATTGTTATTGTTTTTTATTTGGAATTTGTAGTTACAAATAACATAATCAGATTATTTTCGCTCTTTCAACCTAGCTACCTAGCTACATTGTATGGAGAGTGCAGGTAGGAAAATTAGTAAATTCACCGCGGAGTTTCGATAAAGGACGCTACTAAAATCTCGCGACATATCACTCTCACGGTAAAACGGGTAGGGTAAAATGTATTAAAAGAAAGGCGAGCTTAGAGTACCATTCATCATTTTTATATATAAAAAAAAATGGCTTATGTAACGTCTCTTTAATATCTATTGGTCATTCAAGACGGGAGTTTCACGTTTCACCCTCCATTCGCTGGAAACAGCTACCCACATTGACCGCACCCATCCTGGGTTGGGCCGGAAAAATAGCGAGCATCACGAGGGCACGAATCCACGTGGACACCCACATGTTATAACCTCGCTGGACGTTGCTTAACTTCTGACTATTTTATAATATTGATGCGATCATATTCCTCGTGGTCCTTGTAGAAAATAATTCAGTTTCAAACGCATGATCCGAAATTTAAGACACTTTTTTCTTGCGTTCTTTTTAAAAAACTTCTATGAAGACCCTCCTCAAAAATTATTTTGATAGGAATCATCTATGCCCCCTTGAACTAGGTGAGTCCCCATGTGGGCAGCATTTGGAATAGCTACGCCACTGTGCCGAACGGGGAGAAGGAAAGATAGAATGTTATTTTATCACCCGGCAAGAAGTTATTTTCCGAACCATTTAGTTTTAATATACATCAACATTTAATATACTTCTCCCACCCCCCCACAACCCTCCACTACATTTAATATACTTCCCCACCCCCACACCCCTCCACAAGAAACTTCTTCAGCATTTTTCAGTTTTACAGATTTTTCATTCGATCCTATTCTTCTCCCATTTTTTATATATTATATTTTACAACCCCTTTTATAAATACATTGCTAACCTTTTTTTTTGGGGGGGGGGAGGGGAATGGTTTACTAGCTCTTCTGTAAAATAAACCATGCTCCCATTTATCATTTGTACCAAAATAGGGGCCCATATTATCAGGGCAGCCAAGAGAAAATCCGGGCTTGGGACTGAAAAGTTACGGGCCCCTACACAAAAATCTATAAATCCTCTAAAGCAAATAACCTAAACATTAAATATAATTATCCATGATGTATAATATAAACTAATGATGTTAAATTACTTCTATTAATAACAAATGAATCAAATCAATCAATTAGCTAGTTTATACAGTTTAAAACTTAACTGTATAAACTAGTTAATCGAGGTGGTAAAAACTTTTAAAAATATTTTTTAGCACCTTGGAATTTCGGGCCCCTCCGAAAAACCCGGGACCGGGGGGAATCCCACCCTCTCTCGGTGGACCTGCATATTGTGTCCTGTCCCCTTACCACGCGGGGCCAAATTTTGCTGTCATGTTTGATTTTTCGTTAATAACTTTTTTTAGGAAATTAGAATAAATTCCTGGAATATGTCATTGATATAAAAACACATCAAATTTCCTTCCCATTTAAATATTGGGAGCTTACTTTAAATTAAGGTTTTCTGGTCGTACCTGTGGCAGCATTATTTTGCTGTATACTTTCTGTGTGTGTGTTATGATGTAAATGAAAATTTTAATAAAAATTGATGGTTTCAATATTGTATTACTATTATTATTATTATTTGGTAATCGATTTTCACCTTTTTTTTTAATTTGTCTCTTTAACATCTATTGGTCAATCAAGACGGAGGTTAAGGCGGTGGATTCGTAACCAGGAGGCTGTTGCTTCGAATCCAACTCCATCCCTGCCTCTTTGACACAAGATTGTAAATAGAATCTTTAGAAGAGGGCGCCTATTAAAAAAAAAAAAAAAATTGACACTATTGTNTCAGATCAACTTTTTAAAATTTAATTGTGTAAATATTTTTTTTAAATAAGAAATTCTAGATCAGAATTCAATTAGAAAAACGATCATACCACGTTGAATACAATAGTTCCCGTCAAATCACTGAAGTTAAGCAACGTCGGGCGTTTTCAGTACTTGGGTGGGTGACCGCTTGGGAACACCACGTATCGTTGGCTCTTTTTACCGGCCCAACCCAGGATGGGTGAGGTCAATGTGGGTTGTAAGTTTCCACAGCGAATGGAGGGTAAAACCCCCGTCTTGAATGACCTATAGATGTTCAAGAGACGTTAAGTCAAATTAAAAAAAAAAAAAAAAAAAAAAAAAGAAAAAAAAAAAAAAAAAAAAAAAAAANGAACAGACACATTTTATGAAAATCAGTCAAAAAAAAAAAAAAAAAAATAGAAAAAGTCACCAGAGACATTCATTTTTTGTAACAGGAATTCTTACTAATTCGTATTGTACACTATCGCAAGATTAAGATCAAAATATTTTATGATCCATTAAATTTAAAAAAAAAAAATGGAATTAACAGTGTTTGTGTATTTAAATGAGTTTGCTCTGAAGTACCAATACAGTATATATTTTTTTCTTTAATTTGGCTTAACGTCTCTTTAACATCTATTGGTCATTCAAGACGGAGGTTTTACGCTCCATTCGCTGGAAACTTGCAAACCAGCTACCTACATTGAACTCACCAAGCTTGGGTTGGGCCAGAAAAATAGCCACCAGCATCACGAAGGCGTGAACCCACGTGGACATACTACATAGAACAAACTTGCTGGACGTTGCTTAACTTCAGTGATCAAACGAGAATTGGTGTATTCAACGTGCCCTAGACGCTTGTTTGATTTTCACGTTTATATTGAACAAATTGATAATTGAAGAAAAATTAAGCACAGTATACGAGTATTGATCAACATTTGAGGCCGCAAATAACTGCTCCGTGTGCATTTTCCTAATAATGAAGACCGCGTGTAATGGGGTGTTAATGATAGGGTTAGTACTTTGAAGGGACCACATCAACCCCGAAAGATTTTCAACACTTATGTCACAGTTTATTTTCAAATTAAATCTCAGCCTTTGTTCACCAAGAAATGATTATCTTCCTATTATTTTCGTGGGATTTTACATTCATTTCAATTTCTGTGGGTATTCCATGTTTTTTTTTTTTTTTTTAANGTCACGAAACCAAATTCCCCCCCCTCCCCCCGAAAATTTTAAAATCTAAAAACGCTATATGTCAGCGGAAATACAGATGTCCTCAGAATTTTATTTAAAAAAAAAACTCTGCCAATTAATGAGGTCTAGTTTTAACACCATGATTTTTCTTTAAACGTCTATTAATCTGAATGTTTGTTCCATTATAGCTCTTGAACTCCTTGTCCGATTCTTATGAAACTTGGTATGGACTTGATACCAAGTTTCATAAAACTTGGTATCAAGTCCATACCAAGTTCCAGAATGACTCTTGAACACCTTGTCCGGGTTTTATGAAACTTAATATGGACTTGATACCAAGTTTCATAAAACTTGGTATCAAGTTCATACCAAGTTCCAGGATGGCTCTTGAACACCTTGTCCGGGTTTTATGAAACTTGGTATGACCTTAATGTTCATTGAATTTAGGTGTTTCGATTTTGAGTCTCATTTCGGCCTCCGGGGCCAATTCCGAACCAAAATTCGAGTGAGTTCCATTGCAGATTGCTTTGGCTAGTTTGAATCTAGTCTGCTTAAAGGTTATGGCTAGGGTTACGAGATGAAAATTTTCAAAAGCAGGACAATTAAAAAAGAAGCAGGACGTGTCAATTTATGATAATTTTCAGTCATGAACTACTGCCCATACTTTTCACAGTTCTACACTGAAAATCAATCGACCAACATACCTTCATCTCTGCGCACGTTATTTATATGCAGGTGATTTGACACTTTCAAAAGTATTTTTGTATGACTTGGAAAAAAACAGAACATTCTCTATTATTTTCAATAACAGGCAGGACAACCATGCAAAAAGCATGTCCTGCCAAAGCAGGACATATGATGGTAACCCTAGTTATAGCACCTGTTTGTTAACTTAGCCGCTATAACAAATTTGGGTTATGATGGGTTGTTGGTCAACCCATAATAGTGCGTCGGTTCAAACCAAGTCAGCCCATGAAATTTTATCCTCATGAATTTGAGATATTGACCACGTGATAATGGAATTAAAAGGACTTCTCAGTATTATTCGGGCAGTATAAATAACAACTAATATTATTATTATACTTTTTCTATTGTAGATTTTTTTCATCATAAAGAAATTTTCTTTGTCATCAATTTAATGGCCACTAAAATTTGGCTTTTGATTTCATAAAACTCCACAAAATTGGCAATTTTACGCTTAAACTACCACTCTCAATAATAATAATAAAAAAAAAAAAAGANAAAAAAAAAAAAGTCATTTTCACCGAAGCCTAACCTATAGGGCTCTATTTTTATGTGGTCAAGTACTCAAATGAATGAGAATTGAGCTGGGGATTGAACCCATGCCCTCCTGTTTACCAGGCGAGCGCTCAACCACTGAGCTACCAATGCATTCAATAGGTACTAAATTTTGTGTTCGTTTTAAGATTGCTAGTCTGAGAATTGTAGACCTCACTCAATTAAAGGTTCTATTTGCCCAAAGAGTGCCGTAAAACGAATCAGAAAATTCCATGAAAATGATAAAAGACCACATAAAACTTGTTCGGTGCAAAAATATTAAATACCATAAATTTTTTTTTTTTTTAATTTGGCTTAACGTCTCTAACATCTATTGGTCATTCAAGACGGTACCATTGAAAGGGACCATAACGTAAAAATGCCTTTCAAAAGTTATGTAATGAATAAAATTTTACCAAAATGGATTGATAATGCTTTTGCTTATACAAATAGGTATATTAGGGATTTTAGAAAAAAATCACCTCTATTGGCCCAAACTACCCTTGACATGTAAATGCCTACCAAACGTAGCCACCGCGAGGAGCACGCCAGTTTCACATTAGGTGACGGTCCTAAGCCTGTGTAAATACAGAAGGTTTGGTGTTAGGAAGGCCATCCATTCTTCAAAAAACTCTGCTTCAAACCAATGATGAAAGTTCATCAACGACATCAACGAAATAGCTACACACTTTCTATTGATACTGTGAGAAGCAAGTGAGAATTACCGTGCCAAGAAAAGGTACTGCTAAAGACAGTAGGCACTGAACAGAAGCATGATAGAATTAAAGAAAGCAACGCAACCCTAAAAAGAATTGAGAAAGAAGACAAATGCCTCTGAAACATAATTCTGATACTGCAATCTCCAACCCCAAATAGAATTGAGAAAACCTTAAGATAAAGAAGAAGACAAATGCCTCTCAAACATAATTCTGATACTGCAATCTTCGACCCCAAATAGAATTGAGAAAACCTTAAGATAAAGAAGAAGACAAATGCCTCTCAAACATAATTCTGATACTGCAATCTCCGACCCTAAATTAATTAAACATGCTTTCAGAAATTAATAATATCACATTATTACTTTAAATATGCATAAAGAACTAAAATTTCAGAAGCAATATGTTATCTTGAAAATCCCTTCAACAATCAACGTGAATGATATTCGACAATAATCAATTATAATTTTGGTGGGGTAAACACACACACAGACAAACTAACATAATAATGTTATCTTAACAACCCCAAACTCACACCCATCAGATCTGAGGGGTTGTTTCTACCCTCTCCACTGTTTTGAGATTTAACATTCATTAGAGACTATTATTATTAGAGGGATTATATTGTTCCCTCGAGAGCGAGGGGTAATTTTTCACGCTTTCATGATGACATGGTTTAATATTATTATTATTAACTGTTATAATACTATTGTTTATTTTACTAAATATTTAGTTTATTAAATTAAATATGAGATTTCTGTTTTTTTATCGCTATAAAACCAAGTTGAACTAAGATTTAAAAAAAAAAAAAATATATAATTTTATTAAAAATACACTATTTTTCTTATTGAACAATATAAGTGACATAAGATAAGACCCTGTACCTTCCGAACAGTCTCACACACAAAATTTCATTCTGATTTGAGGTTTTTTATTTTGGTTTATTATTTTCAATAATGAACCTTTGGAATCGTCACGAAAAAAATAATCCCCTCAAAATTTGATATTTTTTTTTTGTTCAATTGTATTTATAATAATTATAAATTCAACTTTTCCTTTTGCCTATAAAAATCGAAATTTCGAATCGATAAAAATTGATTTGAAGAGACAAAATTTTCAAAAAAAATCGATATTTTGTTATACAAATCGAAATATGAATGAAAAGGAGGCAGTGAACAGAATGTAGTGATCACTAGTGAACAGAATATAGCAAAGTATGGTCAGAGAAGAGGACCGGTGACGTCAGATAAAAATTGTCGAAAAAACAGAAGAAAATCCCAGCGAGTATGCTATACGCAGAGATTTTAGGGTGATCCCCACACATTACAGCTGCACTCAAAAACAACCCTGATTTTTTTTTCCTAAATGTTCATTCCCACCCTTACAAAATTACAAATTCCGTTTTATATTAAATAATTTCGGGTAGGTAATTTTTTTGCTGATTTTTTTATGGGTTCCTTAATTATTCACACTCTGTATGTTTGTTATTATTAGGTTTTATGAAAGTCTCAGGGTAATATTTTGAAAAAGAATGAATTGCAGGAACATTTTGTCACACAGAGCACGATGTCCTGAAAATTCACGAAGAATATATCTATAATTGTCTTCATATCAAATTTCAAGTCTTTTTAGACAACAATAAGGAAAACCGGGGCTCAATTAGACCCCAGATGGGACTTATATACCAAATTTTATTCAAATTGGTGAACGCTAAGTGGCAAAAGTGCGTACGGCGGACAAACGGATTTTTCGAATCGATTTTTGGATTATATGTGCCCTGAAATGTTAAATATCAAATTTAGAGGCGGGTGGGGATATNTTTTTTTCACATGGCAATTCCAAAGGTTCATTTTTAAAAATAATAAACCAAAATTGAAATTTCAGTGCTTTTAGCTCTTACCTTTCTTGATGCCCCTCAAACAATTGTTATAAGGTTAACCCCTGCACTGCCTCTTGATCCCATCCTAAACATTGCCTGTTGGTTGTCCACTTAACCCTGTACAGCCTCTTCTTCCCATCCTAAACATTGCCTGTTGGTCGTCCACTTAACCCTGTACAGCCCCTTATTCCAGTTTAAATATTCTGTTCATCCACTTAACCCTGTACAGCCTCTCAAACATTGGCTAATCGTCAACTATTTCATGTTGAATGTTTTGTTTATTTTCAACATGAATATCTATATTATAATAAATATTATCGTGTGCTTGTCACTTTAATTATTTTAGATTAACAAAATGAAATTTGTTTCATAAAGTGGGAAATTGTTTCATTTCGATGACAGATTGTTTCGTTTAAATTTGATGTTTCATATATAAATGAGTGATGCGTCGCAGTTGATGGTTTGCCGGATGGATGATGTAGTGTTTATTTAAACATCTCTGTGTCTGTATACCTAATCCGATTAGCCAGCATCACGAGGGCACGGATCCACGTGGACACCCACATGGTACAACCTCACTGGCCGTTGCTTAACTTCAGTAATGTTTCTATATAAATGATTGATGCTATTATCATCGCAGTTGATGGTTTGCCGGATGGATGATGTAGTGTTTATTTAAACATCTCTGTCTGCTTGTTCGTTTCAGAACACCTAATGCGTTTAGCCAGCAGCACGAGGGCACGAACCCACGTGGACACCCACATGGTAAAACCTCACTGGACGTTGCTTAACTTCAATAATGTTTCTATATAAATGAGTGATGCTATTATCATCGCAGTTGATGGCTTGCCGGATGGAAGATGTAGCATTTATTTAAACATCTCTGTGTCTGACTTTTCGTTCAAGAACACCTAATCCGATTAGTCAGCATCACGAGGGCGTGAACCCACGTGGACACCCACATGGTAAAACCTCGCTGACTTCTTTCCCCCCCCCTCCCCCTTGGCAATGCACGTAATTGAATAGAGGTTGGCAAACCTAGGGTTAAGAAGGTTTGGTAAACCTAGCTTAAAGATTGAGGTGTGAGTATCACACGACTTTCCTTATCTATAAAAGAAGAAGAAAGTATTGTAAAGGACTGAAATTTTTGATGTCGATTGCCAAAACACGTTGGGCAGTGAAAGCCACCAAATCCGCTAAAAATCTAATTTTACGTGATCCGATACTTGCCGGAGCAAGCTGAAGTATGTTCTAAGCATTCAACACTCATCAACGAAGACTCAAACGGGAATAAGATAATTAACATTAATATGAACACAAATATATAAATAATAAAATGATAAATTTTATGAGCGGGTGTTAATTGTTTGGTACATAAAAAAAAATATTATTAGTATCAAAATGCGTAAAGATCTATTTTTATAATATTCGAAATCAGGCTAGGGACACGAATTTGTTTGGGCGGGGGCTCCAAGAAAAATATTTCCTTTTTTTTTCATAGTATTAGAAAATAAAGATTGTGCTGAAAATTTGAGACTTTTTTTAGAAGGTATGGTAGGCAGATGTATTCTAAAGATTTAGTTGTTATTAAGTCACTAGCAGGATACGCCCGCTTCGCTTGGCGCCTTAGAG
Source organism: Pachypsylla venusta (assembly GCA_012654025.1). Lineage (NCBI taxonomy): Eukaryota > Metazoa > Arthropoda > Insecta > Hemiptera > Aphalaridae > Pachypsylla > Pachypsylla venusta. Next base: position 16,401,477 of record CM022884.1, read on the forward strand.
GCATGGCCGTTTATAGTTTCAACCCCAAAAGTAGCCTATGTCCTTTCCTAAAGTTTAGTCTATCTCCATACCAAATTTCATCAATATCGGTTCAGTAGTTTAAGCGTGAAAGCGTAACATACATACAGACAGAGTTACTTTCGCATTTATAATATTAGTATGGATTAGGTGTTTCCGTGGCAGAGTGCGCATCACTCTCGGTTTGCACTAAGGAGGTTCCGGGTTCGATTCCTGGACGGATCGAAAATTTGAAAAAGGTTTTTTCAAAATTTCTACTTGGTCTGGTTGTGATTAAGGTTAACTCAGTCTCCTGAGGATAATTAAGTACCTATGGTAATAGCGACAAGTGGTAGCATTATATGAAAATTGTTAAAGTGTAGCTTAGGAGACTTAGTGATTATTGGAGTGATTGTTGAGAATACCTTGTAATGCTATGATGCCCACTAAAATTGTGACATGATAACACAAAGAAATATACATTTACATTTTTACATAATCCATACTAATATATAAATGCGAAAGTAACTCTGTCTGTCTGTATGTATGTTACGCTTTCACGCTTAAACTACTGAACCGATTTTGATGAAATTTGGTATGGAGATAGACTAAACTTTAGGAAAGGACATAGGCTACTTTTTATCGCGAAAAAAAGGGGGTTGGAACTATAAACGGCCATGCCTCTAAGGCGCCAAGCGAAGCGGGCGTATTCTGCTAGTACTAAATATTTTAAGTTTTTTTTATAGACGGGGTCGGAGACGAACTCTCTCCACAGACCTGGAAAAATTGAACGTCGAAACACTTTTTTCAAATTTGGTGTTCATAAATACCATATGGATTATAATTTGGAGCTCCCCTCAACTGTAGACCTATAATCCGCCCCTGCTACGCGTGACTATAAGCTCACGGTACCACATGCTACTAAGATTGACTTCAAGCAACTACACTCTACAAACTTCAAACCCTTCTGGAATTGATTTTGTCGCTTGAATCTGCAAAAAAAACACACACCTATCCCAAAAAAGCTCAAAAATTGTATTTTATTCATTAAGTTCAGCTTTTTAAAAATCGAGCCTTTGAATAATATTTTCGAGGGTTTCATCCCCTGTAACTTAATCCAACATCTACGACCTCTTTGGCAACGTCCCTGAACGGATTAATTAATTATGTTTATCCTAATTAAATTTGTCATCACCATTCGTTTTTTTTTTATTATTCCGATTTAACAATTATCGTATTTTCGAAGCATAAAGACTGGTGACAGATTTGTTACTCTTGAAGAATGTCTTCATTTTTTGTTCTTATTTATTGGTCTGTTTGTTTATCTCTGACAATGTTCTCTTTATAATTATTTCCGTGTCCAGTTCCACAAACTCTAAATCTACTGTTTATTGTTTATACTAAAATTCATATCAATATGATGAAGAATGACGACAGTATAGAAATACTGTCGTCATTCTTCATCATATTGATATGAACCAAATTGATTCTACCAAATTGAGTTTTACAATGGAAAAATATACGGAAAGCCGAAAAAAAACAGATGGAACCTATACGTTTGTAACGTTTGTTAATTTTTTTGAATTTTCCCACCAAATTTACCAAATTGATTCTAAACACTCCAATAAGTATCTACAAGAAATGAAAATGATGAAAAACAAAATCAATGAATGGGAATGATGAAAAACACTTGTCAATGAATCAAGGGCGTAGCCAGCAATGGAAATGATAAAAAACACTTGTTAATAAATGGAAATGATGAAGAACACTTGTTAATACATGGAAATAATGAAAAACACTTGTCAATGCATGAAAATAATGAAAAACACTTGTCAATAAATCGAAATGATGAAAAACACTTGTCAATGAATGAAAATAATGAAAAATACTTAACAATGAATGAAAATAATAAAAAACACTCAATAAATGGAAATGATGAAAAAAATTGTAGAAATGCTCAATCTCCGAAATCCGAATTATGAGACATTTTGGGGTTGGCGCCTAACATATACACAACGCCTTGTGCTGCAAAGTGTTATTAGGAACACCTATACCTCTACTTCTCTACAACTGTTTGTTCTACCAAGAACAACAAAGGAGATAGTATTAAAAACAAAAGAAAATATCTGAGGGTTTACAAATTGATTTTTCAAATTGTCCTAATGAAAAAGAAATGCTTACTAAATCCCCACTGAGATTTTATAAAATAGTTTATTGCGAATAATAAATCTCAATTGTAAGTATTAGTGTTAGTGGTGATTATTACTTATCAATCTAGAAGGAGATTTATTGCATTTGATATTGTATAATCGTAAATCTTATTGTGTACGCTTTGTGATTGTGATGTCAATTGAAAATTTTTATGGAAACTGAGAGAGAGAAGTGTTTGACCGACAACGAATTTTCTTTTCCATAGTCGAGAACGGGTTGACAGCGAGACCAATATGGAAATTTAATATCGTTTGAAAAAATGCACAGAAATTGTAAATACTGTGAGAGATAAAAAGGTTTGAGAATTGTGTGAGATGATTGGGAGTTGGTTTTGAGAGATGACTTAGAGATGTTATAGAGAGGACCTTTGTCTGCTGGATACGATTATTAGGTTTGGGAGAGGGAGCCAAGCTTCCCTCTGACAATACAATCAAAGCCAAGAAGTTGCAATACCTGGGACGCGTTGGAAGATATCCAGGCAGGTATACAATATTAGACAATTTTGAAGGTTAAACTCGAGGGAAGAAGAAGAGTTTTTGGAGGAATACAGACATCTTGGATGCAGAATCTGCGGGAGTGCATAACAAAGATATGTTAGCCAAGCTGATACCAACGTCAAGGTATTTGAACAAGAAGAAGAATTCGATCACCAAATTAGTCTCTTTGTGTGTTGATAATCGACAGAAATTGTTGGGCAGCTTTCGTCTGTCAAGATCACGTTTTATCGCACCTGACTCAAGCAAATTGATCGGAGGTACAAGCTGCTGAAGCTGAAAAACCACTTGTCCGTGTGTTATGTAGTCAGGGGCTCAAGACAAGAATGATCAGCCATTACAAACATAAACACCTCAATCATATTACAATAGCGCTTTATCCTCACATTAGTGTGGAAAAACTCTTCAGTTATCAAATTAAGAAAACCTTTAGGACACTTGGTAGAACTATCAAATAAAAGAACTGAAAATGATGAAAAAAAAAAAAAAAATTACTTTGTGTTCTACAATTTTAATTTTTAATATTTTGATCTTCTTGGTAGAACAAGCAGTTCTAGAGAAGTAGAGGTATAAGTGTTCCTTTATATTATGTTGGGCATCAACGCCAAAATGTCCCATAATTCGGATTTCGTGGTTTGAGCATTTCCATAATTCCAGATCGCTGTCTGAGCATTTTACATTTGATCAAATCCCAGAGATTAAGTATTTTGCAAATACCAGCTCGCGATGTGGTCGTTTTTTTTCGCTCAATGAGCGATTTCGGGGTTAGAGCCTAACATATATATTCGATCTTACCTGCTCAGTGAACATTTTTTTCCGAAAATGAAAAAAAAAAAAAATATATGAGATGGGCTTAAAGCCCTCCACCTGGTGCACCCTGGGTAATACTAAGTATCTAACACAACAAGCGACAGGACATTTATTAGGTGAGCTTATATTTTGCCAACTTATTACAATCTGAAAAACGCCGAGATCAATACCCATATAACCTCACAAAAATGAAAAACAAACCAAACCCAATCTGTGGGAGGAGTCTATTTATTGACTTGATCTGTTCAGAAACAATCTATCTTGCTCTGTTTGTTGACAATAAAGTACATTATTTTAGAGGCATCCTCTTGATCTCCTGTTTCACATTACATCATCCTCATTTCACAATCCAGCGAAGAAGTTGATAAAAAAAAAAATTGGCTTAACGTCTCTAGAACATTTATTGGTCATTCAAGATAGGGGTTTTTACCCTCCATTCGCTGGAAACATGCAAACCAGCTACCCACATTGACCTCATCCAGCCTGGGTTGGGCTGGAAAAATAGGCAGCATCACGAGAGCGCGAACCCACGTGAACACCCACATGGCACAACCTCGCTGGACGTTGTTTAACTTCCGTGATCTATCGGGAACTGGTGTATTCAACGTTCCATAGACGCTGGCGTCTATGGATATTTTTTTTTTATACGTGGTGTTCCAAAGCGGTCACTCATCCAAGAACTGACCACGCCCGACGTTGCTTAACTTCAGTGATCTGACGGGAACTGGTGTATTCAACGTGGTATGATCGTTGACTTTTCTGTGATGTTCTTTATAGTGAAAAGCGATTTTCTTCATTTTACATCCAGGTTTCTAGAATAATACTAGAAATAAGGTTACCGAAAAGATTTTGATATCTTTATATGGAACTGTGAAGGATTGATTGCATTCCAGATTTTTAAATTTTAAAGGTTCATTATTGAAAATAATAAACAAAGAGTCATTCAATTGAATCGACCCACACAATATGAAGATCAATCAACTCTTGAATATGGAATAGACGGAACCAACGCATCGGTCTTAGGAAATTGATAAGAGTGTATATTATAAACATTACTTTGCGCCTTCTTTCTTGTACAGGGTGTAACAATACTCGGAATGAAAACAAGCATGATGTCAAATGGTTTATCACGTTAAGTACATCAGTGAACATAAGATCAATAAAGCTAAGCAACGCCTCACAAATTATGTACTCGGATAGGAATCCGTTCGGGGACTTTAAAAGTTACTAGCTTTTGGGGTGACACTCGGACCTGAGAGGTTTGCAACAACTCGCCATGAGTTGCAATAATTGACATAAATGACATGGTTCTGAATAACACTATTTATAACACAGAAAGATTGTTAGTCATTATAAAAAGGCAAAGAGTGTTTTTCTTGTTCATGCCAACTGAAAAAACTATATCTCATCAATCGTTAACAAAGATTTAAATCTTTGAATAACATGTTAATTATATGTGTTAAAAAATATTAATTTTTAAATAAATTAAAACAAAACACTTACCAAAAACACTATTTATAATTATTTATAAAGAAACTAGTTTCGAATCATTCGATTCATCATCAGTGTAGTCGAGTCTAAAGATGGAAGTTGAAGTAGTTTCTTCATAAATAATTATAAATAGTGTTTTTGGTAAGTGTTTTGTTTTAATTTATTTAAAAAGTTAATATTTCTTAGATAGCCCAGTTGTGCTTCTACTAGCGAATATAAATTCAAAAAGATACTCTAAAGTTGAACACAGAAAGATTGTTAGTCATTATAAAAAGGCAAAGCGTGTTTTTCTTGTTCATGCCAACTGAAAAAACTATATCTCATCAATCGTTAACAAACTTTTTTTACAGCGATGAGTCTCATATAAGTACTTCTCTTCCATCGGTATCTAGGTACTAAAATTAAAGTTCAAAATTAAAAAAAAACACACTATAAATCAAGAACCTGATATAATTATGTTACCTTAATTGACATGGTTCTGAAGCTCATGTCAATTATTAGCCTCCAATATTTTGATAAATTAAAACTTTTAGCAGTAGACAACCATTTATATAGAACTCTACTAGTCTCACACACCTCTCTTCCATCGGAAACTAGGAACTAAAATTAAAGTTCAAAATTTAAAAAAAAAACACTATAAAGGAGGTCCCAGACGGTCAATCATTTTGATCAAAAGCTTGAGTCAATCGATTGACGAGCGCTTCAATCAACTGCAATCAGCCCTTCAATCTTTTGATCAAAACTTTCTTCTCCCCAGAAATGGGATCAGTGCACATTTGCTGTTCGTTCACTGGTGGTTCATTTCGGTGAGCAATTGTTTCGAACACGGATTTGGCCTTCCTCTCCCTCACATTGGTTGCCCTCAAGAGGGAAAAAACAACAGAAAATAGAAACGACGGTGGTCCAAGGAGTGGTACAAAATGAGATTTATTACATTTTCTGCGGGATTCGGAACCACTTGCTCTTCACTTTCCATAATTCCGGACAATCCCGATATAATTCAATCAACAGGTTAATGAATTCCCGCTCCGAGTTTTCGGGAAGCTCACAATCCGTAGCGGACGCCATGGTTTCCAACTGACGCAATGCTTGACGAAAATTTCCCTAGACGGTCAATCCCCTCCTTCAACGGCTTGAGTCATTCAAACTTTCTATCAATCGCCATCAAGCCTCGCTTCAAGCGTCAAACAGGTTCCTACACGGTCAATCACGCTTGAGTCAATAGATTGACTCTAGCTTTTGATCAATATGATTGACCGTCTAGGACCTCCTTAATCCAAGAACCAACCAATTGCAGGATATTTTTAAATTTTGATTTTATTTTTTGATTTTTTGCCATCAATTCTGATCCACCCTGATTATTATTTTTTTATTATCCAATTAACCATTCATCTTGATCCAATACATAATCATGTTAAGACTCAAATAAATATTTATTTTGAAATTAAAAACAATAATGTGAACTCCTACCTATACTATACAGAGAGTCCATTAGTCAACAATTAGGAATTGACCAGAACAAAAGCAATCTTTATAATTATTAATAAGTCGCTTTATATTTGATACGAGGTGGAACCGTTTGATTTGCAAGATGCCTTAAAGGTATGATCGTTTATATTTGGACTAGCAGTTGTGCCCCGTGCTTCGCCACGTTTAAAATTTGTATAATTTGACCGAAAATATTTTGAACTCTGATAATTTTTCTGGGGTCCCAGTCTTTGGATTGGGAGGAAGGGTCCATTTCCATCAATTGTTCTATATTTTTTACCGTTTTTAATAATATTCTATGATTTATCATAAAAAAAAACGGTCGCACATCGGCCGGTTGTGGAGATTTTGGGGGGGGGGGCAAAAAAGTTTTATTATTTTTTGTCAGAAAAATAATAAACCTATGTGTCACATTGGCAGAGTTTTTAGTTTATTTTCGTTGAACCTCTGGTCGAAGGTAATCTTTTTCTATAGAAGAATATTGAGGGGGAGGGGCGGTTCTTTTTTCGTGCTCAATGCAACATGGCAAGAAACAGCGTCATAAATAAAGCGAACATCCTAATAATGAACGCACCTCTGTTAATGAATTCCTTCATGATGCAACATGGCAACA
>CM022884.1:16408680-16424658 GCA_012654025.1 Pachypsylla venusta
CGTTAAGCCAAATTAAAAATAATAAAAAAAGATATAATATAACGTCATAACAACGCCCTGCACTCCCCTCGTCAATTGTCTTCTTTACATCAGCTGGCCCAAGCACATAGTTTATTTTACATTTTACAAACTGTCAAGGGACAATAAAACTACCGCAATTCCGATCTACTAACTACATGTCCCATCCGCCCATGCGCCGGCTAGGCAAGTCGGCCATTTCGCAATGTACATAAAGCTCATCTCACGTTAACTTGATTTTTTTTTATAATTTCCATTGGCAAATTGCATGATGTTGTTAAAAAAAATTGTCACTTGTTTATGAAACAGCATTGCAGTTTTAGAGCACAGATTTTCACTTTTTGACTCCTAATTGTTCAAAATTTTCCCGGGGGAGGCCCTTCCGAACCCCCTGTGCTGGAAGTATCCTCTCAAAATGTGCTTCAACGCCCCCCCCCCCAACCAAGATATAGCCTTAAATCCGCCCCTGTTGCTCGATCTGCGGACTCCCATATGAACCTGTGTATTTGTCTTTTCCTTGCTTATATATACAATGTGTGATATGCTATAAGATAAGTAAGTAAGCGGCTGTCTGAGAGCACCTTTAGGGATCGTTAGAAACATAGTGTCCTATTTAGTGCTCCTAACCAACTTAATAAAATTCCAAAATTCAAGGTTGGCACAAAAAGTGAGGACTAGATTTGACCCAACGATTTTACTTCAGTTTGTCTTTTTAACCCTCGATAGCCCTGTTGGTGCATTTTGTATGAAAATTTGATACATCCGAAGAATTAGTTTTTGGTCCATTTGGCCACTAGGGGCCTTTTAATGGTAAATTTAACAAAACTACAGACTAATAACACGAAACTACGAAAATAACAACCACAAAACTACAGACTAGAAATAATAGCGGCCAAAGTCAACAAAACCATGTCTTTAAGAAGCTCAGAGGAGTTGATAAAGAGCCTGCTAGTGCAGCCAGAAGAACAACCCCATCAAAATCGCCGAAACAACAACAGCAACAACAACAGCAAAACCATGTCTCTAAGAAGCTCAGAGGAGTTGATGTAGATCCCGCTAGCGCAGCCAGAAGAACAACCCCATCAAAATCGCCGACACAACAACAACAACAGCAAAACCATGTCTCTAAGAAGCTCAGAGGAGTTGATGTAGATCCTGCTAGCGCAGCCAGAAGAACAACCCCATCAAAATCGCCGACACAAATAACATCAATAACAACAACAACAAAACCATGTCTCTAAGAAGCTCAGAGGAGTTGATAAAGAGCCTGCTAGCGCAGCCAGAAGAACAACTCCATCAAAATCGCCGACACAAATAACACCAATAACAACAACAGCAAAACCATGTCTCTAAGAAGCTCAGAGGAGTTGATAAAGAACCTGCTAGTACAGCCAGAAGAACAACTACACCAAATTCACCGACACAACAACCTTCGTAAATCGGTATCAAACAACAACAGCAAAACCATGTCTCTAAGAAGCTCAGAGGAGTTGATAAAGAGCCTGCTAGTACAGCCAGAAGAACAACCCCATCAAAATCGCCGACACAAATAACATCAATAACAACAACAACAAAACCATGCCTCTAAGAAGCTCAGAGGAGTTGATAAAGAGCCTGCTAGCGCAGCCAGAAGAACAACCCCATCAAAATCGCCGACACAAATAACATCAATAACAACAACAGCAAAACCATGTCTCTAAGAAGCTCAGAGGAGTTAATAAAGAGCCTGCTAGCGCAGCCAGAAGAACAACTCCATCAAAATCGCCGACACAAATAACACCAATAACAACAACAGCAAAACCATGTCTCTAAGAAGCTCAGAGGAGTTGATAAAGAACCTGCTAGTACAGCCAGAAGAACAACTACACCAAATTCACCGACACAACAACCTTCGTAAATCGGTATCAAAAACAATTAAATAATGTTATTTTAAAAATATTATTATAATTTTCAAATATGAGAAATTATAAAATTTAATAATCAAAATAATTAATTTTGATAATAAATAAATGGTTAAATTGTAGATTAGAAAATGGGGAATGAATTTAATTAAATTTATAGACTAAAGTCGAGGACATTGTTAAGCTACATTTAATTTGACACATGACAAAAATTGTGATATTTTAGTAGTTATACGGGGTGTAACATTAAGTCGTGACATTTTAGTAGTTATACAAGGTGTAACATTAACGCTGTGATATTTTAGTAGTTATAAAGGTGTAACATTAACGCTGTGATATTTTAGTAGTTATAAAGGGTGTAACATTAAAGCTGTGATATTTTAGTCGTTATAAAGGGTGTAACATTAAAGCTGTGATATTTTAGTAGTTATACAGGGTGTAAGATTAACGCTGTGATATTTTAGTAGTTATACAGGGTGTAACATTAACGCTGTAATATTTTAGTAGTTATAAAGGGTGTAACATTAACGCTGTAATATTTTAGTAGTTATAAAGGGTGTAAAATTAACGCTGTAATATTTTAGTAGTTATACAGGATGTAACATTAACGCTGTGATATTTTAGTAGTTATACAGGGTGTAACATTAACGCTGCGATATTTTAGTCGTTATGCAGGGTGTAACATTAAGTCGTGATATTTTAGTAGTTATACAGGGTGTAACATTAGCGCTGCGATATTTTAGTCGTTATGCAGGGTGTAACATTAAGTCGTGATATTTTAGTAGTTATACAGGGTGTAACATTAACGCTGTGATATTTTAGTAGTTATACAGGGTGTAACATTAAGTCGTGATATTTTAGTAGTTATACAGGGTGTAACATTAACGCTGTGATATTTTAGTAGTTATACAGGGTGTAACATTTAGTCGTGATATTTTAGTAGTTATACAGGGTTTAACATGAACGCTGTGATATTTTAGTAGTCATACTAGGTGTATCATTAAATTGCGATATTTTGGTAGTCATAAAGGATGTAACATTAAATTATGATATTTTAGTAGTCATACTGGGTGCATCATTAAATTGTGATATTTTGGTAGTTCTACTGGGTGTAACATTCACACTGTATATAATATTTATCCAAGAAATCTAACCACCGAGGGGATTAAGCTAGCTTCATTAGGAGACGGTCCTAAGAACGTATAAATAATGAGGGTTTGGTGTTAGGAAGGGCATACAGCCTTTAAAAAACCTCTGCTTGAAACCAAAAAACGAAATTCAAGAGCATATTGCGGTTAATACACATTTATTTTTTAAAAAATATTGTTTTTTTATTAATAATAAAAATGCCTAACTAAACTTAAGGTTCTAAGAACTGGATTCTGTAAGAAACGAGCGATGATTACCATGTCTTTAAAGGATACAGCTAAAGGAAGTAGGTTCAGAATGTTATGGCATCTGAAAATTAAAGAAAGCAACGTCGACCCCAAAGCCTTGTCGGCTAAATCCAACCATCGATAGAGGGACACAAAATATTAATTCCAGCATACTAATTGTTGTGTATTTTAATTTTATATTGTGCCTTCACTATGTGATGCTTAGTATAAATCCAACCATCGATAGAGGGACACAAAATATTAATCATAAATAAAGCGAACATCCTAATAATGAATGTACCTCTGTTAATAAATTCCTTCATGATGCAACATGGCAAGAAACAGCGTCATAAATAAAGCGAACATCCTAATAATGAATGCGCCTTTGTTAATGAATTTCGACTTCTCAAATTAAAATCTTATTAATTAAGTAATTAACTATTATTGAAGATAATCTGAAATATATATCTATAAACCTACCTAAAAAGGAAATGGGCGGGTCTCCCCATTAGACACAGCTTTGATGGAACATAATTAAGTTTTGAAATTTGAATTATGATTCTTCATGGAGTGATATATTATATTATTGATTGAACGAAGTGAAGTCTAGCTTTGACTTCGGGAATTTTCTTTAAAAATAAGTTTGTCGTTTTTTTACTATGATACCTCTGGAAAACCTTATTTGATATTGCTGAAATTCCAACCTTAGGGTGCTCTCAGATAGCCGCTTACTTATCTTATAACATATCACACATATTTTATAAAATTCCTTATGTATTTTAATTTTATATTGTGCCTTCACTATGTGTTGCTTAGTCTTTGAAGTTGTTAATGGTTTTGTGTGAGATGTGAATGAGCTACGTAAACATTGCTCATCATTAATATAAATAAAACATCAGGAACCAATTCTGAACACACATCATCTTGAAAGAACATACAATTTTATCCTCAGAAGAAGAAGAAGAAGCAGGAAATAGATTTTGTATTAAATACCTATTTATAATTTTCAAATCTATAGGTAAAAACAAGAAACAAAAAAATGTAGGGTTCTCATCGAGTTATATTTGAAAAATATAAAATTTTGAGGGGGTGATTTTTCGTGACGATTTCAAAAGTTCATTATTGAAAATAATAAACCAAAATTCTTTGTAAAAAAAAATGTAAATGTATATTTCCTTGCGTTATTATGTCACAATGTTTGTGGGTATCATAGCATTACAAGGTATTTTCAACATTCACTCCAATATCAATAGGCTCAAGCTACATATTTAACAATTTCCTTATAGTGCTTGTCCTCAGGAGCCTGAGTTACACGCAAACACAACCGGAAAAACCTTTTTAAAAATTTTCGACCCGTCCGGGAATCGAACCCGGAACCTCCGTGGTGCAAGCCGAGTGTGACGTGCACTCTGCCACGGAGACGTTTCCAAAATTCTTTGATTAAGGGATGCTTTGAAATTTTGTCTATAGTGACAGACAAAAATCATAAACATTTTAGGTGGCCGTATCACTGACAGTTCAACATTGAATGATACCTACAAATAAACTAAAATTCCAAAGTAGGTCCAAATTTGGCAAAAGTAATGCGATAAGATATCTTTCTCCTTTTTTTTTCGACAATTAAGGCGCTTTAACTTCGAGGTCATTCGCGCCGAATCTCTGGATCACAGGAGTCTAAAGCAGTCTACCCGTGTAAGGTAGACCACAAGAGAGTCCAACACCAAAGGGTCATCTAACAAGGACGGAGGGGGGAGGAGAGAGGTCATGACACCCGAAAGAGATGGACAGTGCAGGATATGCTGGACGGACAGCATAGTCCCACATTGGCATATTGGAGGCGAGGTTTTATTAAATAGGGAACCGTGAGTAAGCCGGATGTGGCCGATTCTCATTCGGGCGATCACAATCTCTTCAGCCCTCGTCTTAAGTTTATTGGCTGGACTGGTGTTGGACCAAAAACTGGAGATCTCATTATGGGTGATGGTTTTAATTAATGATTTAAAGTCATCAGGGCAACATAAATTTGAATTTAAAGGATTTGTGAGATGTTTAGCTGCTACATCAACAGCCTCGTTGCCTCTGATGCCGCAGTGGGATGGACACCAAATGAAAGAAAATCTTTCTCCTTACTTTCTTATTTTGTTGGTTTTCAATCAATCAATAATGGCATCATAGTTTTCGCCAGATGTTCAAGATTATTATATTTATACAGATCTACATTTGTTATTGTTGGATGTATGATGACATTAAAAATGTCTTACATCTAAACTAATATTGTCGTCTCCGTGGTAGAGTGTGCATCACACTCAGCTTACACCAAGGAGGTTCTGGGTTCGATTCCTGGAGGGTAGAAAATTTGAAAAGGTTTTTTTTTTTTTTTCGAATTTTCTACATGGTCTCATTGTGTTTTGGGGTAATTCAGCCACCCGAGGACAATTTAAGTAGCTATATGGTAATAGAGACTAAAAATTGTCAAAATGTAGCTTAGGCTGAAATAATAATGCAGGTAATATCGAAAATACCTTGAAATGCTATAATGCCCACAAACATTCTCACATAAAGAAGAAAAGAAAGAAAAAAAATGTATTCTAAACAGCTCCTTTAACTCTACTTTGCATTTTTATGGGGAAAATTTGAAGTATCTTATGAATCTCCAAAATTATTTCTTTTATTGGTATACGTCTGGCCCTGAACTGTGTAAACAAGTATATTCACATAATTATATTACAAGTTATAGTATTTTTTTAAAAAAAAAAAATTACAGCTACTGAATTCTAAACACAATTAAAGTATACTTTTAGACCCCCGATGTTTACAACCTTACAGGGTCTAATATGGGCACGATTGAAGAAGAAAAAAAAATCTATCAGGCAATTCTTGAGATAACCTTCACCGAACTCAATGAAATCAAATAACGATTAGTTTGTAGGACTCAATGAAATCGATTAACGATTAGTTTCAAGGACTCGATGAAGTCGATTAAGGATTAGTTTCAAGGACTCGATGAAATCAAATAACGATTAGTTTCAAGGACTCAATGAAATCGATTAACGATTAGTTTCAAGGACTCAATGAAATCGATTAACGATTAGTTTCAAAGAACATCAATTAATCGTCTGATCTATACTCACTCCGAATCATTGATGAATTTCCAAATGTGCCTTCAGTCATAAATCCTCTTATTCTTTAAATTCACTCCTTTTCAATTCTATTTGGGGTCGGCGTTGCTTTCCTTAATTCTACCATGCCACAACCTTCTGTTCTGTGCCTACTCTTTTTAGATAAACCTTTTCCGGGCACCCTTGGTTGCTTTGCACAGTATCCATAGAAACTTCATTGAAACTGCGTAGAAATTTTTCTCATCTTTGAACTGAAGCAGGGTTTTAAATCCTGCATGCCCCTTCCTAAAACCAATCCTTCTGTATTTACACGGTTTAGGATCGTCATCTAATGAATCCTTCGCACCAAATAGATTATTTTAAGGCAACGAAATGGAATTTACAGATTCCTGAACATGGGACAATGCCAACTTCTTATTCCGTTTATTGCAGTAACAGCTTAGCCTGTTCTGTTGATTGCACTAACAGCATAGTCTGTTGATTGCGCGAACACACGAACAACTCAGACTGTTGATTGTACGAAACTTGTAGCCTGTTCATGGTGCGCAGTCGCAAGATGCCAGTCTTTCAATGAACCCAGTAAATGTTAAAGCAGCAGGTAAGGTAATACACAGTAAATACAAAACTAAACATTAACTTAAACAAAGGAGTGTCCCGCCATCTGACTCTGTAATGAGATGTGTTTATGAGTGGAAGAATAATTAGTGCGACCGTCATTGAAGAAGGTAGGTTGCTCAGAATGAGTGGGTTCTGTGGAAGGTCTTTTAGTGATGTACTCTGAAGAAAATGTCGGCAAAACATTGAATATTGTAACACACATAATACTGTCCACTAACGAAATTAAGAGTTAAAAGAAACGTACATGGCCTTTATTCTCTTCAGAGCCCAAACCTTCAGATTTTCTTGAGCTGAAGAATGAAAAAGTCGAGAATTTTGAAAATTAGTCATCCTCAATGGCAGGTAATACCCAATGAGGGTTTACTTGCTGAGGGACCACGTAGTTTCGATGTTAAGCCAGCGTCTATGACACGTTGAATACACTAGTTCCCGTTAGATCACTGAAGTTAAGCAACATCCAGCGAATTTATACTACGTGGGTGTCCACGTGGGTTCGCGCCCTCGTGATGCTGGCACATTATTCCGGCCCAACCCAGGCTGGGTGAGGTTAATGTGGGTATCTGGTTTGCAAGTTTCCAGCGAATGGAGGGTGAAACCCCCGTCTTGAACCAATAGATATTAAAATTACCAATAGATGTTAAAGAGACGATAAGCCAAATTAAAAAAAAAAAATGTTTGGATGTTATTCCTGGCCAACCCAGGCTTGGTAAGGACAATGTAGATAGCAGGTTTATAAGTTGTTAACGAATTTCCCTCACTTCTACCCTGAGCATCGATGAGTCAACATCGGCCTGACGATTATAGCTTGCCACCAAATAAGATTTTAAGGATCAATATTGTTTGTTGAAATATTTTATATTAAAAAAATCAATTCTTTTTAAATATTTAACATTTATTATGTTCATGGTATTAGCTGATTTGGCCCTTCCCGGTTGACTGAGTGAAGTCTACAGTTCTACTAGTATGAAAGTAATATAAAATAATTTTATGGAGATAAATGATTGCCACCAGATGATATGTATTGATTAAAAATCAATAATATGAAATAAAATATAATTTTATATAAACCAACCAGAATCATGCTGAGAAGTTGTGGTGAACATTGCCTGAGAGTTCACAAAGTAAATTGAAATAATTTCAATACCAGAAGCTATAAGAAGTTGGCACGAGATTGATTGAGACAATTATCATTGATTCGTGATTGACATTGATTGTATACAGGATAGTAGGCGAGATAATCCTTAATCTACCAAACAAAGAGAATGTCTATAGTTTTAACACAACTCTTGAACGCCGTATTTCGATATATTAGTCCGGTAGAAATTGGGTGTCTCTGCGCTTTACTGAACGAAGTGAATGTCTAGTTTTAACACAACTCTAGAACGTCGTATTTTTATATATTAGTCCGGTAGACACTAGGTGTCTCTGCTGTATTGAACGAAGTGAATGTGTAGTTTTAACACAACTCTCGAACGCCGTATTTTGATATGTTAGTTCTGCAGAGACTGGGTATCTCTGGTTTACTGAACGAAGTGAATGCCTAGTTTTAACACAACTCTCGAACGCCGTAGTTTGATATATTAGTTCGGCAGTGTCTCTGCTTTACTGATACTTAGGATCAAGTTTTGCTAAGGTTTATTAGGTTCTGCAGAGGGAGCCAAGCTTCCCTCTAACAATATTTAAAATCGAAATTCATTATTTTCATAGATTGAAGAAAATAATTTCTAAAAAACTCAGTAGACGGTGGATTCGTAACCAGGAGGCTGTTGGTTCGAATCCAACCCCATCCCCCCTCCTCGACACAAGATTGAAAATAGAATCTATAGAAGAGGGCGCCTATTAAAAAAAAAAAAATCGTCAGATCAACTTTTTAAAATTTAATGGATTGTGAAAATATTTTTTTAAAAAAGAAATTCTAGATCAGATTTCAATTAGAAAAAGGGCCAACGATCATACCACGTTGAATACAATAGTTCCCGTCAAATCACTGAAGTTAAACAACGTCGGGCGTTTTCAGTACTTGGGTGGGTGACCGCTTGGGAACACCACGTATCGTTGGCTCTTTTTACCGGCCCAACCCAGGCTGGGTGAGATCAATGTGGGTAGCTGGTTTGCAAGTTTCCACAGCGAATGAAGGGTAAAACCTCCGTCTTGAATGACCAATAGATGTTGAAGAGACGTTAAGTCAAATTTAAAAAAAAATAGAAAAAGTCTCCAGAGACATTCATTATTTGTAATAGGAATTCTTAGGAATTCGTATTGGACCCTATCGCGGGATTAAGATCAAAATATTTTATGATCCATTAAATTTTTAAAAAAAATAGAATTAACAGTGTTTGTGTATTTAAATGGGTTTGCTCTGAAGTACCAATACAGTAGTTTTTTTTTCTTTTCTTTAATTTGGCTTAACGTCTCTTTAACGTCTATTGGTTATTCAAGACGAGGGTTTTACCCTCCATTCGCTGGAAACTTGCAAACCAGCTACCCACATTGACCTCACCCAGCCTGGGTTAAGCCGGAAAAATTTTTTGCTGTATTTTGCTAGTTCTACCAAGTGTCCCAAAGGTTTATCTAATTATTTCTCTCTTTTATTATTTTCAATAATGAACCTTGGGTATCATTTCTATTTGTCAGCCAATTTCAAGATTTTGTTAATTAGTTAGTTAAGATACTGCTATTTGTTAAGCATTTACAATTATAGCTCGTCAGTTCAATGCTATTAAGTCTAAATAGCTAATCACACATCAAACAAAAATTAGCAGTCGACAGTAATGCATCATGCAGAACAATGAAAGTAGTGAGTAATTCGAGCTCAAAGTCAGTCAGTCACTTATACAGGGTGATCAAGGAAATATATATGGGACCCTTTTCCTTATGGGACCCTTTTCCCCCACAGTCCAAACAGAGCTCCTATACATTTTACAAAAAATAATAATGAAAAGAAAATCGAAGTACACCATTTCCAACAATATTGTATACCACATGGTCCGATTTTTCTCGGTTTTCAAGATGGCGGACATTTTGTGTTTTTCCAAAAACTCATTACACAGAACGAAAAGTTTACAAAAAAAAAAATTATACCCCATGGTCTGATTTTTCTCGGTTTTCAAGATGGCGGACATTTTGTGTTTTTCCAACAACTCATTACTCAGAACGAAAAGTTTACAAAAAAATAAAAAAAATTATACCCCATGGTCCGATTTTTCTGGGTTTTAAAGATGGCGGACATTTTGTGTTTTTCCAAAAACTCATTACTCAGAACGAAAAGTTTACAAAAAAAAAAAAAAAAAAAAAAAAAAAAAAAAAAAAAAAAAAAAAAAAAAAAAAAAAANTGAAATCAAAGAAATGTGGGGTGTCGAAAAGGTCAAAATCCACCCAATAATAATCTCTACGACCGGAGTTGTGCCAAATTCATTTTCAAAACATCTCAAAGAACTAAACCTCCCGTTGCAGATCATTGGCAAAATGCAACATTCAGTAATTCTCTCAATATGCAATTTATTCAGAAGAACTTTAAATTAATCTCACACAAGTATTATTTGAATTGGTAACTTACCCGCAAATAATACTAACCACACCCATTGAGGAGATAATTGTGAATAATAATAATATTTAAAATGATATTTTCTGGATATTGTGCACTAAAGTTTATCATGAAAAATTTATTGGGAGCCCTTGTTGCACTCATCAGTAATACTATGCCTATACTCTTTGCTATTCGATGACACTACAATTGCTTGATGATTCAACTCGAATAGTTAAAAAAAATAGAACCAATTTTGGGCCAATTTTTGGTTTTCGCTTACAACATAAGTATGTTGTAGAGCAAATATAATTTTTTTTAACGGTCGAGATCATTTTTTTTTTTTACTATAAGCCAAAAAAAGCTTTACATCATTTCGTTCTGAGAAATAATGAGTTTTTGGAAAAACGAAAAAATGTCCGCCATCTTAAAAACGAGCAAAAGCACATGACCAACTATGCTACAAGTATTATCTTATCAATAAGCAACAACAATAAGGATTTATTGTTTCATTTCTATAACCCAATTTTTGGTACGATTCTTTAGGCCATTAGAATTAAAGTTTTTTTTAATGTATATTGTCGTTTTTTCTTATTTTTGGACTTTTGAAAAATATTTAGATTAATATTAAAAATTTAATTTTTCTTTTTTATACAAAGAAAAGAACTGATTTGTGATTCTGTTGAACTGTCTGTCCATCACTTTACGATTCAAATACTATAATGAGGTAGGTAATATACAATACTATATCTTCACTTGACTGTAAAATTAATAAAGATGTTGATTAAAGCTGACTAGTTTCGTGCTCTCCTGAGCACATCATCAGAGCTTGGTTGAATGAAGACTTCATTCAACCAAGCTCTGATGATGTGCTCAGGAGAGCACGAAACTAGTCAGCTTTAATCAACATCTTTATTAATTTTACAGTCAAGTGAAGATATAGTATTGTATATTACCTACCTCATTATGGTTTTACTTGACATAGTATCCCAATTTAACAAAATGATTCAAATACTTTCCTATAATCCATTGATGCTAAAAAGAAGTGATCTGACTGGTGATTCCATTGAACCGCTCAACACTTTATTTATACAGTTAGTTGATGGTAATTAGATAGCGGGGATACGTTTCCAGATCATCATATAATACTCGTAGAGTATCTACTAAATATAAGTGGATAGGTACCTAATGAATCCATTGATGCTAAAAAGAAGTGAACTGACTCGTGATTCCACTGAACCGCTCAACACTTTATTTATACAGTCAGTAGATGGTAATTAGATAGCAGGGATAGGTTTCCAGATCATCATATAATACTCGTAGAGTATCTACTAAATATAAGTGGATAGGCACCTAATGAATTGATTGTTTTAAAAGAAGTGAACTGACTCGTGATTCTATTGAACCGCTCAACACTTTACTTATACAGTCAGTTGATGGTAATTAGATAGCGAGGATAGGTTTCCAGATCATCATATAATACTCGTAGAGTATCTACTAAATATAAGTGGATAGATACCTAATGAATCCATTGTTTTAAAAGAAGTGAACTGACTCGTGATTCCATTGAACCGCTCAACACTTTATTTATACAGTCAGTTGATGGTAATTAGATAGCGAGGATAGGTTTCCAGATCATCATATAATACTCGTAGAGTATCTACTAAATATAAGTGGATAGGTACCTAATGAATCCATTGTTTTAAAGGAAGTGAACTGACTCGTGATTCCATTGAACCGCTCAACACTTGGTTTATACAGTCAGTAGATGGTAATTAGATAGCGAGGATAGGTTTCCAGATCATCATATAATACTCGTAGAGTATATACTAAATATAAGTGGATAGGTACCTAATAAATTGATTGTTTTAAAAGAAGTGAACTGACTCGTGATTCCATTGAACCGCTCAACACTTTATTTATACAGTCAGTTGATTATAATTAGATAGCGAGGATAGGTTTCCAGATCATCATATAATACTCGTAGAGTATCTACTAAATATAAGTGGATAGGTACCTAATGAATCCATTGTGTTAAAAGAGCGATAGTAAATCACTTTACGATTCAAATCATTGATGCTAAAAAGAAGTGAACTGACTCGTGATTCTATTGAACCGCTCAACACTTTATTTATACAGTCAGTTGATGGTAATTAGATAGCGAGGATAGGTTTCCATATCTACTAAATATAAGTGGATAGGTACCTAATGAATCCATTGTTTTAAAAGATAGTGACTCAGCGAATTCTAATATGGATACAAATTATAATCTTAAATTCTATTCTATCCTATTATATGGGATCACCAAAATGAAGAGCCGAGTCCGTTTAATAGTCTCAGTCGGTCAGTTGGTTGAGGCGATTCGAAACCACTTGTAAGTTGTAATACTCTACATATTACAACTTACATGCAGGCGGGGATTTAAGGCTATATCTTGGGGGGGGTGGGGGCAGTGCCGTACTTTGGTATGCCCTTCCGTAGGGTATGGAATACCCCCTCCCCCTTCATAGGGGGGTCGGGGGCCGTCCCCGGTGGAATTTTTTGAATAATTAGGAGTCAAAATGTGAAAATTTCTGCCCTAAAACTGCAATGATGTTCCATACACAAGTGACTAAAATTATAACTTCCTTTAAGAACATCATGCAAGATGCAATTGGAAATTATAAAAAAAATTCAAGTTAACGTGAGATGAGCTTTACGGTCATTGCGAAATGGCCGACAAGCCTTGTCGGCGCATGCGCGGATTTTGCATGTAGTTAGCGGCCGGGAATAGAGCGTTCGTAGCGGCATTTTTACTGTCGCTGGACAGTTTGTAAAATGTAAAATAAACCTTGTTCTTGGGGCAGATGATGTAAACAAGATAGACAATTGACGAGGGGAGTGCGGGACGTTGTTATGACGTTATTTATCTGGAATGTTTTATTTGAATTTATATTAAAATCATTATGTCTGATTATATTTATAAAATCAAAGTGAGAAAAATATTTATGCCATAATTTATTTGGTGGAAGATTACTGTATAAATATTCACACTTGATTTTGCCAAGGGGGGGTCGCCCCCCCGCTCCCCTTTAAAACCGCCACTGCTTACATGATAAGGCTGTTGATTTTAACCTAACTCCATCACCGCCTCTCTGAAATTCTGGTCGCTATAGATCTAAACAAAGGTCTGAGTGATAATTGCAACTGGTGTCAAAAAAGTGCATTCCTGTAACCAGATTCTTTAAAAAAAATTGCTATAAATAGTCAAGCAAAGATATTGTATTTTATCTGACTTATGCAATAATGTTTTTCCCGACGTCTCCTGCATTTTTAATTGTGAAAGTTAGTGAACTCCACTTTTGACCCCCATATACATCCCGAAATGCACTTGTATATATGTATGTATGTTACGCGATACAAGCCACAATTTTTATCCGATTTTGACGAAATTTGGTATACATGTTTAGGACATGAAGAAAATTTGTTCTATAGTTTTTAGAGACCATGGGCCCCACGGGGGGCCCAATATTTTAAATGATTTACATCTTTTTAGCAGTTTGCTGTAGAAACGCAAAATTTTGATAGATATGTTATGGCTGTTGTTAAGGATTTTTCCATTTTGAAAAATTTGGGGGCCCAGGGGGGGGGCCAATATTTTATTTTTTTGAAAATGATTTTTTATAATTTGATCATGATCTTTTATTCTATAAATGACTACAACTTATACAGTAATCTTCCACCATAATTTATTTGGTGGAAGATTACTGTATAAATATTCACACTTGATCTTGCCAAGGGGGGCGAAACCGCCACTGCTTACATGATAAGGCTGTTGATTTAAACCTAACTCCATCACCGCCTCTCTGAAATTCTGGTCGCAATAGATCTAAACAAAGTTCTGAGTGATAATTGCAACTGGTGTCAAAAGAGTGTATTCCTGTAACCAGATTCCTTAAAAAAATTTACTATAAATAGTCAAGCAAAGATATTGTATTTTATCTGACTTATACAATAATGTTTTTCCCGACGTCTCCTGCATTTATAATTGTGAACGTAAGTGAACTCCATTTTTGATCCCGGTATACATCCCGAAATGCACTTGTATATGTGTATGTATGTATGTTACGCGACACAAGCCACAATTTTTATCCGATTTTGACGAAATTTGGTATACATGTTTAGGACATGAAGAAAATTTGTTATATAGATTTTGGAGACCATGAGCCCCCAGGGGGCCCAATATTTTAAATGATTTACATCTTTTTAGCAGTTTGCTGTAGAAACGCAAAATTTTGAATTTTTTAAGGACTTTTCCATTTTGAAAAATTTGGGGGCCCAGGGGGCCCAATATTTTATTTTTTGAATATGATTTTTTATAATTTGATCATGATATTTTATTCTATAAATGACTACAACACTATCCTGAACACCTGATCATCTTGATCCACTAGATGGGTAAGAGACTTTTAATCGATAGTGCTGTATTGGGTACCTGTTACAGGCGAATGGAAGGTAAATCACCCGTCTCGAATCCAACCCAGACTGAGTAAGGTCAATGTAGGTAGCTGGTTTGCAAGTTTCCAGCGAATGGAGCGTAAAACCTCCGTCTCGAATGACCAATAGATGTTAAGGAGACGCTAAGCCAAAAAAGAAAGATTCTTACTATTCAAAATACACTTTACATTTGCAGAGTATCAATAAAATTAATATTAACATTTCTTAACTTTTAATTCAAATAATTAAAATAATTAGAAGAATCGTAAGATATAATTATATAAATGATTGACAATTAAAATAAGAAAATTAAAATTAAAACTAAAAATTAAAATTGGAAAATTAAAATTAAAAGCCAAAAATTAAAACATTCAAATTAAAACTAATAACTTAACTTGGTGAGCTTTCAACAGTACTCAGACTGTCATCATCAGACCAGAGTTATGATAGAACGATGTGAACAATATCACAACTTGACACGAAGTCTATTTTTGGCTTTTAATTTTAATTTTCCAATTTTAATTTTTAGTTTTAATTTTAATTTTCTTATTTTAATTTCTAATTTAATTAATTAAACTCTGAATCGATATTGTCAATCATTTATATAATTCAAATAATATTGGGTATTTTGTACCTGATCTCTTCTAGATGTATTTAAATTGATATACGTTAGGATTTAAAGAGTATTTGTAACATTAATAAGGAGGGTTTATTAGAGACAATTTTTTATAGTGTATGAATTTGGAGAAAAGATTTAATGAAAATCGCCAAACAGATATGGTGTTTGAGAGTTATTGGGGAGATAAACTGACAAACGTTAAAAACAGGTAGTTCAATAATTTGGCTTAACGTCTCTTTAACATCTATTGGTCATTCAAGACGGGGGTTTTACCCTCCATTCGCTGGAAACTTGCAAACCAGCTACCCACATTGACCTCACCCAGCCT
>CM022884.1:16429039-16445757 GCA_012654025.1 Pachypsylla venusta
CCCCCCCCCCTTGGCAATGCTAGACCCTAGGAAATCTATTCTGAACCAGAACTTTGTCCTTCCTGACATCCCACACTGAAAAATGTCTTTTGACAGTGTTTACACACACACTTATTTCTTGCTGGCGATATATAATTAGACATTTTAGACACTTTAGACAATTTATGGTAGCTTTTATCGTTCTCATAATCAAAAAATTCCGACCACGCCAGGAATTTAACCCGGATCCCCCACGTGCGAGTCCAGTGTTCCAGTGTCATACCCACTAGACCAGGAGGAATAAGGTCAGATTATAAAAAATCCCAATATGTTTTTACATGCGCGAATAGCATTTGTGGGGGCAAAATCGCACAATATACCTAATAGGAAATTCGGACGGGGAGGGACTCGTACACTAGAGACCAGGGGTTCGAGTCCTGGGCAGTACTTTTTAATGCAATGTTTATCGGGGTACGATGCCTAATTTGTTAAATGCTGTAGAGATTACCACAAATACCTTTCATAAAAGTGATAAGCGATTTTATAATCTTGATGACGAAAAATATGCTATGGCGGATGACAGAATTTTTGGGAATTATTTAGGGGCCCGTGCCCCCCACCCCCCTTCAATANTTTAAAATTACGTGATTAGGTATAATGAAATTTGAAAAATAACGTCTGCTTAAAAAAAATGGGGGGTGCACGTGTCCCCCGTGCCCTCCCCTATATTCTCGCATCTCATTCCAATCACCTCTATTTCGAATCACTCTAAATTAATCACTGATGGGGTTGTTGCGATATTGGTTTTTATGCGATATTCGATATTTTTTCCTGTATCGATATCGCGATATTATCGCAAAGCAAATATCGATATCGGCAATATCGAAAGATATCGGTTCGGATTCAAGTTATGATGTGAGAATGGAAGCTTAATTTAAACTTTGCTAGCTTACTTTACTCTACGGATTATGATTACTTAAAAACCAGCAAATGGAATGCAAAATAATAATAATAAAAACCGTTCTCAATATGAATATAATCTCTGCAGCTAAAAGAGAACCTAATAATAGTGGCAATCCACTTTATATTACACAAAGTATCTGATATGCTCTACAACCCTTCCTACGAGATTCTGATTCGATATCGATATTGACATTTTTCTTTCGATATCCGATATATCGAATCCTTGATATCGATATAAATATCGGAAATATCAAAAGAATATATCGATAACATCGCAATATCCCTAATCCCTGATGTCAAGTAACTTTCAGAGAGTACATTTATCACTTCGGTTCCTGCCCTTGTGATGCTGACTATACGCGGCCCAACCTGGGTTGGTTGAGGTCAATAGAGGACGTTGTAAGTTTCCATCAAATGGAGAGGAAAACTTTCGTCTCAAACGACCTTTATTTTCTAAAGAGACGTTACGCCAAAAAATGTTAATCGCTTGCCCGGTAAACAGAAGGGCATGCGTTCAATCCCCAGCAGAAACAGGACTTTTTTTCCTCATTTTTCTTTCTTTTTTAATTTGGTTTCACGTCTCTTTAACATCTATTGGTCATTCGAGACGGGGGTTTTACCCTTTGCTGGAAACTTGCAAACCAGCTACCCACATTGACCTTACCCAGTCTGGGTTTGACCGGGAAAATAGCCAGCATCACGAGGCCGCGAACCCACGTGAACACACACATGGTACAACTTTGCAGGACGTTGCTTAACTTCAGTGATCGAACGAGAACTGATATATTCAACGTGCCATAGACGCTGGCTTTTTTTCCTCATTAAATTGAGTACTTGACCATATAAAAATATATCTCTAAGCATTAGGTGGTAGAAAATGCCTCAGGCATTAACCTCGCCCAGTGTTATACAACCACTCGGGAGTTTTTTTTCTTTTTCTCAACGCCATAAAATAAAAAGAGTTAAAACTGGATCTCCCTCTCGTTCGATCAACTAAATCAATAAGAATTGTAATCCTCATTAATCCAAAAGGAACATCATTGTATCAAATCATATATAAACCTTATTTAGGGTTGTGTTGAAAAGGTGACAAAAACAACACTGTAAAGATTATAGGTTCACAAAATTATAACTTCTTCTGTGGAGACTATACCGACATGGATAATATGAAAGGGGGAAATCAAAAAGAATTAGTCAAGAATCTCAAAAATCCAATCCATTTGGAAGTGCCCTATAGACTAAACGAAAGAAATAATTAAAGAAAATGGATAAGTTTGTGCAATTCGGGTACATGACCTTTGAATATATATTAACAGGAAGTAATGTAAGGTATCCGCTCCATACAAAAATCGTTAGACACTTCTTGTAAAATTAGGGTCTTAACATCTTTCTGGAATGGCGGACATGATTTTTGCTCTTCGATGGACCCATTTTTTTTTTTTTTTTTTTTTTTTTTTTTTTTTTTTTTTTTTCGATTATTGCCTACTTAAATATGACTTTTTTCGTATGCAATTGATGGTTTAAATGTAATTATTGTGATTTATAGTGTTTTCGTTTTTTAAAAATGTTTTTATCGCCACTTAAAAATCGATTTGAGTTTTCAAAAAAATTGAAATTTACCGCCACGAGGCTCCCATTTTTGTTTACATTTTTAATTAAAAATTTCAGTGCTGGATTCGTGAAAAGATCTTTGGACTCTTCTCCGTGCGTTGCTCATTTATTTTGATCTTTGAGTTGAAATATTTTTATTGTTTCATTTGGACGCTTGCAATCAAGAAGATCGTTTGGTTTAGCTAGCCAAATAATTATTATTAACGCTAGGTTAATCCCCTAAAAGTCTGTAGAATCCAGCACTGTACATTCAAATTCGCGACGCGAAAGCTAAGACCCTAATTCATTTCAAAAGTGTCTAGCGTTTTCAACTCATACATTCTTTCCTCGTTATGTATGTTCTATGTACATGACGCATAAAATTTCAAAAATCACTAGTCCATTTATTTATTTTACCAATTTACCTACATCCATAAACTGAAATTAGAATTACTACCCCATCCACCTACCCTCCTAGATTTTAATTCCAGATCTGATCCTGTCCGCTTCCATCTGTTACCAAACGTGAAAAAGTTGTCTTTCTGTTAAGAAATTTTACATCTCGAAGATATTTGGGAGTGACCTACTCACGACCCGAGTCCAACTTAGCTAATGGTGTTAAAATAATATAATGTAAGATTAGTTCTGATTTGTTCTAGATTCAATTTTGCAGAAGAGGGATAAAAGATATTAATTTCAGAGAAAATAGGGCAACAGGAAATCACCCCATACATCAGAGGTGCCCAACCTTTTTCAGTTGGTGATCGACTTTTATTTTCAAAATATTGCCGCGATCGACCATCTAAAATGTAATCTAAACATGCATAGCCGTAAATACCATTTTATGGCTCCGCCATATAAAGATTTGAGGTTGGATTTTGCAAAATCCAACCTCAAGTCATTGAAACATAAGGTGTTTGTGCATTTTTTGAGGGTTTTTTTAGCTTGCTCACTTGCAGAAAGTCGGAGCTTGGATTGATAATTCATCATTTTCATAAATTACGTTGTCTTTTACTCTGCCTGCCAATTGCTTCTCGTCACGATGAAAAAAAATATCGACAAGAAATGTGTTCATGATCGACCAGTCGGTTGCGATCGACAGGATGGACGTTCCTGCTATCCATCAATTTATTCCCGAGACAAAGTAGTCTAAAATGGAGGACTACTGCAAACCAGTTGCTTAACTGTTGACTTACTGATGAATAATTTTGTAAAATTTAGCACATCCACTAATGTTGTAAAATTGAGTAAATCCACTAATGTTGTAAAATTTAGTATATCCACTAATTTTGTAAAATTTAGTACATCCATTAATGTTGTAAACTTTAGTACATCAACTAATTTTGTAAAATTGAGCACATTCAGTAATGGTGTGAAATTTAGTACATCCACTAATGTTGTAAAATTTAGTACATCCACTAATTTTGTAAAATTGAACACATCCACTAATGTTGTAAAATTTAGCACATCCACTTATGTTGTAAAATTTAGTACACCCACTAATGTTGTAAAATTTAGCACAATCACTAATATTGTAAAATTTAGTACATCCACTAATTTTGTAAAATTGAGGACATCCACTAGTTTTGTAAAATTTAGCACATCCACTAATTTTGTAAAATTGAGGACATCTACTAATGTTGTAAAATTTAGTACATCCACTAATTTTGTAAAATTGAACACATCCACTAATGTTGTAAAATTTAGCACATCCACTCATGTTGTAAAATTTAGTACACCCACTAATGTTGTAAAATTTAGCACATCCACTAATATTGTAAAATTTAGTACATCCTCTAATTTTGTAAAATTTGGCACATCCACTAATGTTGTAGAATCTAGCACATCCACTAATCCGAAAACTTTATTGTCAGTCAGTTACTATACATAGGGTCCTTACAATCAAAAACCCACTGTTTTGTCAGTGTTGAGTGCTATTGTTTTCCTAACCCATTCTCTTCATATCATGATATTTCACAGTTTAAATAATGATCGTTTATATCCACTTTGAACAATGTTTTTATTTCTCCTTATTTAATACACGAGAAACACAAGCAAGATAGAAAGAAACACAAACGCTCTCCATCTTTCTTACTCGTTCAATGTTTTCTAATTGTCTAGTATAAGGTACATACGTATTATATAAATTCTTTATAATGAAAGACTGTTCTGTCTCTCTCACTATGATCTGTAAGCTTATGTTATGTCGGCTTAAGATCAAACGAAATACCGGCACCTTCTAATTGGTAGTCAAAGGTGTGTGGTCTTTTAGTGTTAGAGATGCCGACTTAAAATATATATAGAGAGAGCGAGAGGCACCTCTCCTCTATATACAACATGTTAATAACTTCATTTTTATATTAATCATGTTGAAAACATATGACGACCAATTTGAACTTTTTCTCTGTTCTTTCCTTTTTTTTAATACCCTTTTTTTTATGTGCGCTTTTTTTTCTTTGCTCATATTTTTATAATGTATAAGAAAGGAAGCTTTGCAGAAAATATCAAAATTAATAAATTTAATATTTTATTTTAATTAATGAAGGATTTTTTTTATGAAGGATTTTTTTTTTTCTCTCTTAAATATGTGAATGTAAAATTGTATATTAATATATTTTTAAAAAAAATATATAAAAAAAATGACAATATCGATTCAGAAGCTAATTATTTTTGGCTTACAATTTTAATTTTGGTTTATTATTTTCAATAATGAATCTATGGTATAGTCACAAAAAAAAAAAAAAAAAAAAAAAAAAAAAAAAAAAAAAAATTGATATTTTACGTTTCAAGATATGCAGGATCCAAAAATCGAATAGGAAAAATCCGTTTATGCGCCATGCATCGCGATGAGTACTTTTTCCGCTTAGCGTTGAGCGATTTGGAAGAAATTTGGTATTTAAGTTGCATAATGGGTCTAACTTTGTCCTGAAACTTTTGAGTGCACTTGAACCAACCGTTGGTGCTTTTTTTCGCTTTTTAGCGGCTTTATTTATCCTATCTAAAATGAGAATGGTAATAGCTAGAGACTTGAAATTTGGTATGTATGTCATTTTTGGGGTCTCAGTCAGCTTCGAAACTTTTGGGTGCAATCAAATTTACCGCTGGAATTAATCCACAAAAATTTACAGTTAGTGGATATTCCAATTTCACTTATTTTAGAACTGAGCTATGGAAAGAGTTCACAATCATTTTAATCAATTTGGTATGTTCGAATTGTATTTTTTTTTTTAAATAGGAAATGGTTTTCACTCCACCAAAATTTACAGTTTAGTGGATGTGCCAAATTTACTTCTTTTAAAACTTTTTCTAAAAAAAGAAATAGTTTTAATTCCACGAAAATTTGCAGTTTAGTGGATTTGCCAAATTCACTTCTTTTGAAACTTTTTCTGAAAAAAAAAAAAAAAGAAATAATTTTGACTCCACTAAAATTTACAGTTTAGTGGATGTGCCAAATTCACTTTTTTAAAACTTTTATTAAAAAAAAAAAAAAAAAAAAAAAAAAAAAAAAANAAAAAGAAATTGGTTCAACTCCACCGAAATTTACAGTTTAGTGGATGTGCCAAATGCACTCCTTTTAAAACTTTTTCTAAAAAAAAGTAATAGTTTTAGCTCCACCAAAATTTACAGTTCAGTGGATGTGCCAAATTCACTTCTTTTAAAAATATGCGAAACTGGTTTGTAAGTTTCCAGCGAATGGATGGTTAAACCCCTGTCTCAAATAACCAATAGTAAAAGAGACAGAAAAAAAAACTTAAATATCATCTAATTAAATACTAAAAGAAAAAAAAAATATAGCATATATTTCTAACTAATACCTATACCAAACTCGCAGAGCCACGGAGCTCTACCCTTCCGCTTCGAATTCGATCACACAGAGAAAGCGCTCCACAGTCCCGCGAAGTCCATAATAGCTCACAAGAAAATATCGATTACAAATAATTCTCATTGAATAGGACTAAATTGTTTGAAATAGACGCCTCCGTGGCAGAGTGGGAATCACACTCGGCTTGCATCAAGGAGGTTTCGGGTTCGATTCTTTGACGGGTCGAAAATTTGAAAAAGTGTTTTTCAAATTTTCTATTTGGTCTGGTTGCGTTTGGGGGTAACTCAGCCTCCTGAGGATAATTGAGTAGCTATGGTAATAGCGACAAATGGTAGCATTATAACGTAAAAATTTTTAAAGTGTAGCTTAGGCTTAGTATTATTGGAGTAAATGTTGAAAAATACCTTGTAATGCTATGATGGTCACATACATTGTGACATAATAACACAAAGAAATATACATTTACATTTTTACATAATACTAAATATTTTAACAATGTACAAAAAGAATTGAGATAGGAAACATATTTTCGAATTTCATTGTGCGATCCCTCATTATCGAATACATCAAACTGTAGAATGAAAAGCATGATCTTTATATTTTACTTCCCCTATCTGACGTCTATTTCCCCTTCTTTAAGCATTGATTTACTCCTTTAGTTCACATAGCTTATATATACCTGACTAACAACAGACTCTTATGTATTTTAACATTAAACATTATCAATACAGGGTGAGACAGTATTAACTTGTAATGAGGTAAAGAAAATACTATATCTTCACTTGACTATAAAATTATTAAGATGTTAATTAGAGCTGACTAGTTTCGTACACTCCTGAGTACATCATCAGAGCTATGACGATAAAATATTATATCTTCACTTGACTATAAAATTATTAAGATGTTAATTAGNTAGTATCTAGGTAGGGGTATATATATATATATATTTTTTATTGGTAAGTATAAGAATTTAAGTGTATAGTTAGGGATAAGATTCAATTTTAGACATTTTTGATTGAAAAGAATATCAAGGGTTAAAATTTCTTTCTTCATGAGAAGAAACTCAAATATTCCCCCCCCCCAAAAAAAAAGTATTAACTTTTGTTGAATTCAAATCATAGTTCGTTCGTAATGCATAGAACACGATTGATCGCAGGCCAGAGCGCTAGAGTGTTTATGTCTAAGCCAGAAAAAATATCGCTTTTTTGGGCCTCATGGCTCCAAATATTACAAAACTTAAAAAATGACCCAAAATGTGAGAATATTGCCCAAAAGCAATAGGAAAGAACATATTTGATCTTTATTTTGGGTTCCCGCCGGACGATTTTTAAAGCCAGAAAAAATATCGCTCTTTTGAGCCCCATGGCTCCATATATTACCAAACTTAAAAAATTACCCAAAATAGTGAGAATGTGGGGCAAAAGCAATAGGAAAGGACATATTTGATTTTTATTTTGGTTCCCGCCGGACGATTTTTTTAGGCCAAAAAATGTGCAAATTTTCTGCACGATTACAATACTTTGCTTTCTATAGGAAGAGAAAGTAAAAAATATTTAAATAATGATAGCATAGCACAATACACTGCCTGCTCAGAGTTGTAAACAAAATATTTTTTTTTGTGAAGCAGTCCTCCTGGTCTAGTGGGTATCACACTGGCATTGCACTTGGGGGACCCGGGTTTAATCCCCGGCGGGGTCGGAAAATTTTCGACTTTGTGCTTGTGATTTCGGGGTGCACTCAGCCTCGTGAGGACAATTGAGTAGCTACTTTAATGNCAATAGAAAAAATATATATATATATAATCATAAAAGCGACAATTTGGATCCATTTTGATTATTGGATTACAATTTTCAAAAAAGAACTTTTAAAATCGACTAGGACCAAAACGAAATCCCTTTAAAATTTGATATTAACGTTTCAAGGTATGAATATTTGAGCAATGACCAAACCCGTTATAAATTTTAAAAAACAACCGTTTATCCGTCGTGAGAGACATTTTTGACCAAATGGCCATTACTAGGGTCAGGAACGGGGGGGGGGGGTTGGCCACCCTCTCTATCTTTTTACCTTGGCCTTTGACCGTCATGGATAAAATTGGTTAAAAAATTCAAATGGTTGCCAAACACGCCTCCCCGGTTCCGGAATCGTCATTACGACAATCTGGAAGTCCTGTTATTAGGATCGTAATATCGTTTATGTCCTAGTGGGACTGAACGGTTACAAGGATTCTGTTGTATGTATCTATTTTGACACTCTTTTAGTGTCCTGTTTGGGCGGTTCGTTAAAAATCTCTAAATATAGAATTTCTTTGTGGTAAGACCCAATGGCCTTTTCACAATTTTTATGGGTATCACAGCAATTCTAAGAGCCTCCTGCGGTAATAATATCTTTATACGTCTAATCTTTTTTACCCTGGTAATGCCGCCACTGGTCGCTACTCAATCGTCTTTAACATCTATTGGTCATTGAGGACTGACATCAAACTAGCCGCATTAATCTCACCCAGCCTGGATTGGGCTAGGAAACGCCACCATCAAGAGGGCGCTAATCTACGTGTTATACCCACTTAGTAAAACCTCGCAGGAAGGTCCTAAACTCCAGTGATCTAACTGAAACTGGTGTATTCAAAGTATCATAGACGTCGGATAGTGTCCTCACGACGCTGAGAAATCACGAGCACAAAGTCGAAAATTGTCGAACTCCGCCGGGAATGTCCAAGTCCCCCCAAGTGCAATGCCAATGTGATACCCACTAGACCAGGAGAACTGCATCATAAAATGTATATAACAATGAACCTGGGCCCCCCAAGTGCAATGCCAATGTGATACCCACTAGACCAGGAGGACTGTATCATAAAATGTATATAACAATGAACCTGGGTCCCCCAAGTGCAATGCCAGTGTGATACCCACTAGACCAGGAGAACTGCATCATAAAATGTATATAACAATGAACCCGGGTCGCCCAAGTGCAATGCCAGTGTGATACCCACTAGACCAGGAGAACTGCTTGTTACAAATCTACAATGACCTATTCTTTGGCAAGTTGCAGGTGATAAAATTAATTTTGGGTAATTCATGTAATTATTACTGCGTTGCAATAATAAGACGTGTTGTCTTAAATAGATTGAGTTGACCGTCACGTACTCCAAGTTGATTTCAACGAGGCAATAATGTTGATCTCCACTAAGACGTGTTGATGAGACTGATTATTTATGAATAATTAGATGTTTTTTGGATTACTGAACCTTATTGAGAGTATGAACAATTTGGCTGCGGAACTATTTGAAAAAAAAAAAACTTTTAGGCACTAAGTAGACCAATACTGCTTATTAACTATTCAGACAATTTTATAAGCAAAAGTAATGTCGGTCGATACTTATAAAACATATTCGGGAGACAAACAGATAAACAGAAGAAAAATTGTGGAATTTAAATAATTTGACCTCACTTGACTGAAAATGTGTGGATATTAAATACAAAAGTATTCATAAATGACAAAGGTGCTTCTTACTATCTGCATGGATAATGGAAAAGATATCGTTTCCGACCCTTCCTTTAGTCGCTTTTTGCGACTGACGTTCCAGGTGTCTTGGAAGTATTCTTTTCAAGTCTCCCTATCTACAGAGGACATAGGAAGCATATAATGCAGTAGCTTCTCCCTGCTTTCTGCATGGGTAATGGAAAAGATATCGTTTCCAACCCTTCCTTTAGTCGCCTTTTACGACTGACGTGGACTTGGGTGTCTTGGAAGTATTCTTTTCAAGTCTCCCTATCTACAGGGGACATAGGAAGGATATAATGCAGTAGCTTCTCCTTGCTTTCTGCATGGATAATGGAAAAGATATCGTTTCCAACCCTTCCTTTAGTCGCCTTTTACGACTGACGTGGACTTGGGTGTCTTGGAAGTATTCTTTTCAAGTCTCCCTATCTACAGGGGACATAGGAAGGATATAATGCAGTAGCTTCTCCTTGCTTTCTGCATGGGTAATGGAAAATATATCGTTTCCAACCCTTCCTTTTGTCGCCTTTTATGACTGGCGTGGACTTGGGTGTCTTGGAAGTATTCTTTTCAAGTCTCCCTATCCACAGAGGGAAGACCATTTTAAATTTAAATTAGGATGGTTCCTTCCACATTTTTTTTAGTATATATAGGTAACATCAGATAGTTCAGGAGAGATACCAAATATTTCAATTCTAATTTAAATTACAAATGGCGGAAGGAAGTTCCATATGTTTTAGGTTCTGCCTACTTCTGTCAGGCTGGAATTCTTCTATTACCTCAAAAGGTATTATCTATTTTAGATTGGCCTTAATCTTTACTACCTATTATATTAGTAAGGCATGGCTATTTGTTAAATTATCAAATTATTTGAAATATAAAATGGATTCACAATTTATTAGGCGTGAATGAATTGGAGAGAATATTTTGAGTTTATAATAAATTGTACCTACAATTTATTAGTTCTTTCATAACAACTAAATAGATAGTTCTTTCATAAGAACCAGAGCCGTACCCAAGATTTTTTCTTCTTTGACAGTCAAGCCGGNAACAAGCTAGGACTAACACCTGAAAATGATTATCATGGAAGGTGATGTTGTTGTTGACGTTGCTGTTGTTGTTTTTGTTGATGATGATGTTGTTGTTGTTTTTCTGGACCTCCCGGATGCCCCTGTGGGTACGGCCTTGATACCAACTATATAGATAATTCTTTCATAACAACTATAGACTTCACTCAGTAATACTGAATGTTTTCTTTTCATTTGGATATCTTTCATTTTTTAAAAAAAATTTGGCTTAACGTCTCTTTAACATCTTTTGGTCATTCGAGACGGGTGCTTTCCCTCCATTCGCTGGAAATTTGCAAACCAGCTACCCACATTGACCTTANATCCTGCATCAGATTAAAAATAAAAATTGCATTCTGGGCTGTATAATATGCATAGGTAGAGTTGCAATGAACTATAATGTGTATTGTATATGAATAACTAAGAACAAACAACTCAGTGGGAAATCAAACAGATTTCTTGTTTATTTTCCTACGAAAAACCTTCTGAAACTGGATATTTTACATACAGATTGTCCCAATAGTCGGAGACCACCTGAATATCTTTTGAACAGCTTTAAGTGGAGTTTTGAAATTTAACATAATACTATGCCTCAAATTAAACCACCTGTTGGCGTGACCAATTTTTCAGGGGCGGGTCCCATGTGGCTTCCAGAGGGTCCAACTTTTATTTTTTAAATACGATCCCCCATCTTGTGATACATTTTCAGAAAGACAATAGAATTAGAAGTCGTTTGCAAATAAAATGTTTAACATTATTATAAAAACATAAACCGAATTAGTCTGTAATCTTCAACACTTTATCCTGCATCAGATTAAAAATAAAAATTGCATTCTGGGCTGTATAATATGCATAGGTAGAGTTGCAATGAACTATAATGTGTAATGTATATGAATAACTAAGAACAAACAACTCAGAGGGAAATCAAACAGATTTCTCATTTATTTTCCTACGAAAGACATTCCAAAACTGGATATCTTTATCTATAAAAGGCAATGTCCTGAGTGACTGATCAACGTAGGGCCGAAACTATTAATGCTACAGACTTGACATTTGACAGGGACCTTCATTGCACCATGTAATTTTGCACTAAGAAAGGATTTTGCAAAATTTTAATTTTAAGGGGTAGAAATCGGGAAAAGTAAACAATTCCCATAAGGAATACATTGGAGCGAGAGAGATAGCATGAAACATCACTTAAAATATATAAAATATAATATACTATTGGCACGGGAACAGCCATGCCTCTAAGGCGCCAAGTTATAGGCCTTAGCGAAGCATGGGCGAAACAGCTAGTTTTACATATAATAGTAACTACCTACGTGGATTTCAAAAGTCGAGTAAAAAAAAATCATTTCGCCCGCGTAAGGTGCATTTTCCACAGCGATAACGAATTTTCATTAATTTGAGTATGAACCCATTTGGACTCTAAATAATGCTCGTAAAGTTACCGTTTTTTTTTTTTTTTTAAAAAAAAAGTTCGATATAAAAGTTTGGTGACTACCATGTCCAGCGAGGGCGGTGTCTGCGTCCCGTTGGAATAGGATTTCCAGCTTCATTTCATGAAGTTCATACTTTTGTGTTCACTCCCTTGTCCCGAAATATTCGAAAATGAAAACAAATTTATTAATATTAAATTGAACATTAAATCACTCAAAATAATTTAAAAATAAAAGAAAAAAAATAAGAAATTAATGTCTATGGTGATTAGATGTTTTTTTGTTTGAAATTATTTTAATTTTAAATATTTTAAAATTTTCGTGAGATCGACTTTTTAAATAAGATGATTGGACAATCATCTAATTTGAAAAAGACGATTTGACGATTAACCGGATTAACCTTTGAAAATAATGTATATATCACTTTTAAGATACTAGGAGTCATAATTAGATGGAAAGAAAATACGCCTTTGTTTTATCTTTTTTAAAAAAATCCGAGAAACAAAAGTTGCTCAACTCACTGAGACAAAATTCAATGGAAATCAGAAAGATTAGATTAAGGCTGATCTCTTGTGGATATTAGGGAGACTTAAAAAGAATACTTCCAAGGCACCCAAGTCCATGTCTGACGTAAAAGAAGACTAAGGGAAGAGTCAGAAACGATATCTTTTCCATTACCCATGCAGATAGCAAGGGGACGGTACAGAATTATTAGTAAGGATTCTTTAGTATCAACATTCAACAACTCATGACGAGTTGTAAACCAGCCCCACAGCTGTTAACCAATGTTGATTAATAATTCGAATGCTTTTATACATAAAAATGTGTTAGACGCACTGTAGTATATCTATATTATTGATAATCCATTGATTAAAAACATGGACTATGTTATTAATATAATTCCATATAATTAAAATAAATTAGTCCAAATATTGACACCTGTCAGCAGGCATATGAACAAAATAATTAAATAACCCGCAAGGCAATTTGTATTGATAGGCTAAATCTATGAATAATATTTGCTACATCAAATAATATTGGGACATTGATGGAATTTTAATCTTTGAATAACATGTTAATTATAAGTGATCAAAAATATTTACTTCTAAAATTTCTTTTCGAGGAGCGAGCAGTTCCAGCTCACAATAATGAATTCAATCTTCGGAATAAAGATAAACGATTTGTTCAATGGTAAATATTTAAAATTAGAAAATCTGATCTTCACCAGCACCGGTAACTTAGTGGTCAAAGCGTCTGTCTCGTAATCCAGAGATCATGGGTTCAAAATCCAACCAGTATTGGTGATCCGGACACGAAAATTAAAGTAAGTATGGCATGTTATCCTCTATAACATGATATTTTGCCCACATAATAATACGACTTGGACTTACTGCTGGCAGAAAAATACCCTTAAGGGACAACCCATGGATTTCATCCTCATGAATTTGAGATATTACCATTATTAGAGGACATAGAAGGGCCGGAAAAAACTCTTTCGCTCCTCTGACAAATGAAAACTTTACAATAAAAATAAACATAAATATCATCTTACCTGCATTATCTTCATTTAAATTATCAAATATTTCATTATTCATTTTCAATAATGCATCAAGAGGCGAATGTTTTTTCTTATTATTTCCTTGCGGTTGCGCCGATGTAGACTGTTGTTGTCGTCTCACGCCAACCGGTTGTATATCTGGCGACGTACAATTACTATTATTCGTAGACATTGATTTTTCACTCGAAGATCTTTCACTTTCATAAATAACTTTGTGTTGGAGGTATTGTACTAAGATTGTCTAAAAATGATAAGTTATGCCTGTCAATTAAATAATTATAATTTAATAATTTATTGTTATGAGCAGGAGGTGGGGTTACGTTTTTATTATTTCGATCACATATTGTTTCTTCATCCCATGGACGAACAATTTTAATTTCTTTATTATTCGTTATTGGTGAGTTTGTTTTATGACTAAGAATATCTGATATGGAAAAACTTTTTACACCGTTATTATTATTTGTGTTCGAATCATCACTTTGTATACTATATCGTCGTGTATCACTCAGTTCATTGTTTATTTTGTGTTCATTTTCACATTTGTCTTCACTTAATCTTCGATCTTCAATTTCTTTAAATTCATTTTCATCATCTATTCTCTGTTTTGTAAATATTTTCTGTTCTTTTCTATTTATACTATATTTTATTTTATCTATTTGCATTTTTACAGGTTTAAAATATGTTTTCTTTCGTTCTAGATCTTCGTCTTCATCTTCATCTCCCAAATTTGAAGAAGATGTTGAATAAGATCGTCTACGAGATTTTCTATTTGTTGTTCTATCACATATATTATTGTTTGGTATTGGACTAGGACATCCTACACTGATTTCGTCTTCGGATATATTATTTGATTCTTCGTTGACATGATCATGAATATCTTTCATATGATCATGTATTGTTGTATGTTTATAATAATGTTCACTTGAGTTCATTGTAGGAGATGAAAATATTTCATTTTTAAAAGGATATATACCAATTGTAGTTTTCATATTTGTATTACTTGTTGATTGTTCATTCAAATCGATATTATCTTTATTATGTAATGTTGGATTTATTTCTTGATCACTGTCTTCTATTTGCAATTCAAAGTTTGTTGCCATAATCTTATGTTATACATTTTATATATTGAAATATTTCATTATTTTCAAATCTGTATATATATATGATTATTTTTTTCTTTATTTTCTTTGATTTATTTTATCATGTTTTTGGTTTAAAAAGCTACAATAAATTTATCTTCTATAGATTTTCTATATTTTGTTTTAAAGTCAAATATATTTAAATTTTTAGTAGTATAATATTACAATAAATATTTATGAGTCTCTTAGTACAGTTCTCTTTCTATTGAATAGTATTTTTAATATCTGATGAAAAAATGGGGAAAAAACAAATGAAGAATTGAAATCTAATGTATACTCAATGATGTCAAATTCTAACATTTGCTTCTCTGATTGACATATGGTAAAAGATCCCATCAAAGGAGATGGAGTTCTTTTTCGAAAGAACGCATCTCGGTGTGAAGCTAAAAGAGCGGCAATCCCGCAGCTTGGATGAAATATTTTATAAAATACCTCATTGTATGCAAAATACCTCATCCAAGGAACAAGTGTGTGGTACCATACCCATCACTCCTCTAGTATTCTCCCTTTGGATACAAATCTAATTGGTAAGTAATTTAAATTGATTTGTTTATCAGGAAAACCCATATAAAGATGATCTAAATCCTGAAGAAAATATTATCTATCTATCTAATTGATTTGGTGTTAATCTATGTCGCTTCAAACCATCTGGTGACCACATATTTGTTTTACCCGAGAATTTAATGAAAATATTACAAAAATAACAGTGAATTTATTTAAGAAACCCTTACCATGTCATAAATATTACTTTGAAAACAAAATTGTTTTTGAATGACTCCTCTAAATAAAAAGAGGTAAAATTGAACCTAATTTGAATTGACATTATATTTTCAGGCGTATTATTAAGGGTTTGCACTGTTTCAATCGAATATATTTCATAGAACTAACAGGTAAATTGAAAATAAAAATGAACCCAAAGTACGAAGAATTTGTGTTTTGTTCTTCTGTAAGATTCAGCGTGGAATTCTATTACCGATGATCCAAGGCGGGTCCAAGGTCCAAAGGTCAAGCCAAAGGATGGTTAAGAGGAAGGGTTTTGTTTTATGGATTTTTTTTTTAACTTTGATATCAACTCTATGCGAAGATAGTCTCTTATAATGTAAAATACTAAATATTACACTTCACCAATTTTTGTTATTCACACATATCAATAAATAAATGCTGTTTCTTTGTGTTATCAATGCACATATTTGGTGCTCACTTCAGCATTGCAGGATCTTCCCAAAATCAATTACTTTTTAATTACGTACTCTGAATGCCTGTAATGCTCGCAACACATTTCAATAATAAATGATACTAATTTTTTTGGCTTAACGTCTCTTTAACATTTATTGGTCATTCGAGACAGGCGTTTTACTCCTCAATGAATTCACCCAGCCTTGGTTAGGCCGGAAAATAGCCAGCATCACGAGGGAGCGAACCCACATGGACACACTTATGGTAAAACCTCGCTGGACGTTGCTTATCTTCAGTAATCTAATAGCAACTGATATATTAAACGTTCCATAGACAATGGCTTGATATTAATTTGTTCACACAAATAAATTACAATATTCTTATTAAAATCATTCAAAAGGTAAGAATTTTAATTATTGTGATACAATGTACTTTCCCAATTTGCCATTCTTAATTTTATTATTTCCATGAATTCGAACCACC
>CM022884.1:16468336-16478775 GCA_012654025.1 Pachypsylla venusta
ACGTAATTGAATAGAGCGTGTCAATCCTAGGGTTAATATTTTTTAACATTTATATAATTAACATCTTAGTGTCCGTTTTAAGATTTACCATGTTGGGCTTCATAGCTTTGCCCTTTACCACGTTATTAACCTGGACTGATTCATTGAAGGATACATCAGACCACACCACTGGAAAGAACTTACAAGATATTGGGGGGGGGGGGGNGGGGGGGGGGGGGTATCTCATGATGTTACAACAAACAATGCTACACCAACTTTATTCACGAAATTCCTAACGTCATTTTCACATGTTTTTTACAACCTCATGAAATTTTCAAAATTCCATAACGCAATGCGCCATTTTGTTTTTTCTTTCTTTCTAAAATGTAATATTTTTCTCTCTCACTCACAAACAAAAATGTTTTGAAAATAATTATTTATTCTAAATCGCAGGAGTGGGGGTAATAAGAAATCTTCCATTCTGGCAACTGACCGTAGAGGTCGAAAAGGGGTCGGAAAGTGTGTTTTATTTTTTTTCGAAGCAGACTTAGAAAGCATACTCGGTAGATCAGTGGTTCAATTCTCATGAGAGGAAGAATTTTTTCCTGTCTAATTTGAGTACCCATTTGACCAGATAAAAATAGAGCTTTGAAGTCTAAAGTCTAAGGTAGTAAAAAATGTAGGCAGCTCTAGCTTAAAAATTGAGGTGGGGGGGGCTTGATTTTTTTCTGTTCCTGAACAATATAGCTGTATAACCAAAGTATATCTGAGCGCACGGCAGTGCGCCAGGCCAAGTTCCGGAAAGCACCAGTGTATCTTTACACGAAGCAATTCACCGGGTTTTTCACACCGTCAGATATCCGGTTCTACAAAGGATAAATCATTGAAATTTTGAACATACATTCCGTAGTATAGTACAATACTACAGGATAAACTTCAAAAGTTAATGCTAACCCCGCCGGGAGATACGTAATTTCAAAGTTTGCACTTTTTTTATTTATTTATCTATTTTTATTTATTTATTTATCTGAGCGCACGGCAGTGCGCCAGGCCAAGTTCCGGAAAGCACCAGAGTATCTTCACACGAAGCAATTCACCAGGTTTTTAACACCGTCAGATATCCGGTTCTACAGGGTTTAGGTCATTGAAATTTTGAACATATACATTCCGTAGTATAGTACAATACTACAGGATAAACTTCAAAATTTAATGTTAACCCGGGCGGGAGATAGATAATTTCAAAGTTTGCACTTTTGGATACTCACTGACTGACATATAATAAGTGGAACTTGGCCTTTTTTCAATGATAATTTTTTGTGAGATAGATAACAAATATTTTTTCCATTCTATTAAGTTTAAGACTTGAAAAATTCGGAGGGGGGCTTAAGCCCCCAAAGCGCTACTACGAAAACCATTTCCCTTCGCATAGTGGTAAACTTCAACTCAAGAGTCTATTTTTTGGGAAGCATCCTTTTTATAAGGTATTCGCCAGGGCCGTACGCAAGATTTTTTTTGGGGGGGGGCGAAGCATTGACAGCCAAGCCGGGACTAACACCTGAAAATGATTATCATGGTGTTGTTGTTTCTTCTTGTGGTTTTTGTTGTTGATTGGGTATCCTCAATTGTCCTAAT
Organism: Pachypsylla venusta; assembly: GCA_012654025.1. Taxonomy (NCBI): domain Eukaryota; kingdom Metazoa; phylum Arthropoda; class Insecta; order Hemiptera; family Aphalaridae; genus Pachypsylla; species Pachypsylla venusta. The sequence continues at coordinate 16,469,948 of CM022884.1, forward strand.
AGGGCTGAGTACACCTAAAACCGTCTGAAACTGGCAAAACCAAAAACACAATAACTTTTATATGTTCTATCCAAAGCTGTGATCTTACGAGACAGTTGTGATCTTGGAAAGCTCACCAAACTTAAAGGAATCATTTAGCAGTGATTGGATGAATATTTTTAGTTTTGCCGGACGGAACCCGCGAAACACTTGCCGGTCACCGCACTGTCACTGCTTAGTGTGAATGCTCCTTTAATTTAAATATTTAATCTAAATGATTAAACGCCAAATCTATATTTGTCACTCCAGGTTCAATTTGTCAGAGATTGAGAAAACCTCTTCTTTTTTTTTTTGGCTTAACGTCTCTTTAACATCTATTGGTCATTCAAGACGGGGGTTTCACCCTCCATTCGCTGGAAACTTGCAAAGCATCTAATACCCACATTGACCTCATCAGGGACGTTCAGAGTTTTCCCGGGCCCACGGACAAAGACCTGCTCCGGGCCTGCTTCTACCTGTTCGGCAGCAGTTCGTGAAGTGCTGGGACTGATGGGCGGAGGTCTTAAAAATGATCAAGAGAAAGGTGTCCCTCTTTTTTTTTTCTCGTTCTTCTTTATCTTTTCTCTTATGGGCTCCGATTTCTCCGATTTAGAACTGATTTTTCTAATGTTATATTAAAATAATATCATCATTGAGTCAAAAAATGAATATTTGACACTTGAATCAATCAATTATTAATTAAAACTATTTACGTCAAGAATATCATTATGGGACCAACACAATAAATCGAAAAACTGCGTTCTTTAAAGGGCTTGGGTTAAGCAAAAATTAACCTCACTCTTTAAAAACTTTTTTTTTTTTAAGTTTAAATAGACTTTTCTACGGTATCACAGTTATAAATGTTTATAGAAGTCAAAACTATTAAATTGTTTATTATTTTAAAATTGCTTCTAACTAATTATTTATCAATCACAATCTCAGCGCACGGCAGTGCAAGAATTTCTAGGGGGGGAAGCTGCCCCCACCTGCCCCCCCTCTTCCTACGCCCATGATTCTTGATTCGAAGCCTCTTGGTTTCTGTTTAATGTCTGAATCAATTCACCGATAAGATCTCACTCGAATCTTACTCGCGATGACATTCAATATTTTCTTAATTCAATCAACACTTTTAATGATTTTTTTTTTTTTATATATTTATTTTCTAATCAATAAAATTGTGCGAGAGTTGGTATGGACGAAAACCAAAAAACTCATCAACCGTAAATCACGTTTTGTTTTTAGAATTGAAAAAACCGACAAGAAGTAATAATTTTGTGTCACTTTACAAATAATTACAAAATCTACTCGTACAGTGTGTAACACGGGACATGGATCACACACAGGAGACTTTGGTTGGATTCCTAAAGATTTAAAGGTTTAAAAAATCTTAGATATCACAGGTTCTTTGTAGCGGACCAAATAGTTTAGTTCATGGGGGGGGGTGTCGTGTGTAGGGTTGACAGTTCGAACCGACAGTTGTATAGGGACTACTGTGTGGGAAGGGGACTACATTAATCCAATCACTCAACAAAATGAGATTCTTATAATAAATGTAGATCAGATGAAAAAGAAAATAAAAATGGAGGGAAGGAATTTGGTTGTGTGGAGCCAATATGGTTGTCATAATGTGGTTACAGTCTGGATAATAAATAGATGGATTAGAAATCCGCAGTGACTACTGTGGGGGGGGGTCGTGTGTAGGGTTTACAGTTCGAACCATAGTTGTATAGGGACATCACAGAGTGTAATTACTGAAAAATATAATATGAAATGCCCCCCCCCCCCCCCCGAAATATCTTATCTATAGGTAATAGATATTTTTTTTATTTCAAGTGCACCATTGAATCATTTTGCAGCATACCACATTGCGATGGTCGTTCCATGAGCGATTCCGAAGGTTGGGTCTAAAATCTATATATATATAAAAGAGAAACACACTCACTTAACACTCATCGCGATTTCTCCGTCCTAGGAGGCTGAAATTTGGCACGTAGTTCGCACTTAGGTCTTAGATGCGCACTAAGAAAGGATTTTTAAATATTCCAATTGGGGCGACCGCCGCGGGGGAAAAAGGGGCGCGTTTACATATGACGGTCACCTTTTCATCACTGTTTCTCCGTACCGGTACATTGCCGGGGGCTGAAACAATGTCCTGAGTGACTGATCAACGTACAATTGAAACTATTAATGCTACAGACTTGAAATTTGGCAAGGACCTTTGTTGCACCATGCAAGTGTGCACTAAGAAAGGGATTTTGCAAAATTTTTATTTTAAGGGGTAGAATTCGCGAAAAGTAAACAATCCCCATAAGAAATACATTGCAGCAGCGAGGGAGATAGCATGATACATGTATACACATACATACAACAGCGTACACGCCTACTTTCACAATTTTAGAAAAAAGAGAAAAAATACTATATTAGCATGGGAACGGCCATGCCTCTAAGGCGCCAAGTCATTATAGGCCGTAGCGAATCACGGGCGAAACAGCTAGTATCTACATATTAGGACATTTGTTAATTTTTTGTTCTTTACAATTTTCTGGATCACCCTTAATCGATCAATGAATTTAAATGTATTTTTATAACATTATCGATGTCTATCTCAGATTGATCAATCTCATCACGTATTCACGATATAGATTGCCACACTGTGGTTACAGTGTGGATAATAGATGGATTAGAAATCCTCAGTGACTACTGTGTAGGATGGGGACTACATTAATCCAATCACTCAACAAAATGAGATTGTTATAATAAATGTGGATCAGATGAAAAAGAAAAAAAAGAGGAGAGAAGGATTTTGGTTGTGTTGAGCCAATATGGTTGTCACACTGTGGTTACAGTGTGGATAATAGATGGATTAGAAATCCAAAGTGACTACTGTGTAGGTAGGGGACTACATTAATCCAATCACTCAACAAAATGAGATTCTTATAATAAATGTCGATCAGATGAAAAAGAAAAAAAAACAGGAGAGAAGGAATTTGGTTGTGTTGAGCCAATATGGTTGTCATAATGTGGTTACAGTGTGGATAATAGATGGATTAGAAATCCAAAGTGACTACTGTGTATGAAGGGGACTACATTAATCCAATCACTCAACAAAATGAGATTCTTATAATATATGTCGATCAGATGAAAAAGAAAAAAAAAACAGGAGAGAAGGAATTTGGTTGTGTTGAGCCAATATGGTTGTCATAATGTGGTTACAGTGTGGATAATAGATGGATTAGAAATCCAAAGTGACTACTGTGTAGGAAGGGGACTACATTAATCCAATCACTCAACAAAATGAGATTCTTATAATAAATGTCGATCAGATGAAAAAGAAAAAAAACAGGAGGGGAGGAATTAGGTTGTGTTGAGCCAATATATATATATTTTTTGAATTTGGTTTAACTTCTCTTTAACGTCTATTGGTCATTCGAGACGTGTACTTGTAGTGTTTAATATTTGTGTTGACGTCGGGCGTGGTCAGTACTTGGATGGTGACTGCTTAGGAACACCACGTATCGTTGGCTCTTTTTTCCAGTCCAACCCAGGCTGGGTGAGGTCATTATGGGTAGTTGGTTTGCAAGTTTCCAGCGAATGGAGGGTAAAATCCCCGTCTTTAATTACCAATAGTTGTTTCCCGGGTTTCCCGCGTGCGAAGATGACTATATAAATACTTATTATTTATAAACTCATTGGAAAATAAGCTCCATCATAAAGATGATTAGCAGATTGCGTTCCAAGTCAAGCTCTGTAATGAATATTTTACACGAAACGTTGCAGCATGCTATTTTCTAACCTCTGTATCAAAAAAAAAAAATTGTTACGAATATTATTTTCAAGGCCGTACCAAATATTTTTTTTTCGGGTGGGGGGAGATCGAAGGATTGACAGCCAAGCCAGCACTAACATCTGGAAATTATTTTAGCGCTGGCTTGGCTGTTGTGGTTGTGATGATGATGAGTTACCAATATTACATATGTCATGCATAAAAAAAATAATTAAATTTCGGGGGGGGGGGTCTGGGCCCCATGGGCTCCCCTGGGTACGGCCTGGATTATTTTAATGACTATTTAGACGGACAAATGAAAAATGATGGAAATAATATTAATTTCATGCCAAAGGCCTGAGTAATTCCAATCTATTTATGACATATTTACTCCTTGGAAGGTGTTCAGCACATTTTAAGGAAAATGCAAATTATTGTCATTTTGAAAATTAACTTCTATTCCAAAAAACATTCCATGAGATTCTTTAGCTTCAGCCAACAATCATACGAAGTTGAATACACCAGTTCCCGTCAGATCACTGAAGTTAAGCAACGTCGTACTTGGATGGGTGACCGCTTGGGAACACCACGTATCGTTGGCTCTTTTTTTCCGGCCCAACCCTGGTTGGGCCGGACGTTAAGCCAAATTAAAAAAAAAAAACATTATAATATGAGGAAAAGTATTTGACAGTTATAAGATTCAAAGAACTCGCGGACATAATCCACCTGAGCTGATGATGTAGCAAAAATATAATATACTAGCTGAGTACCCGAACTTCGTTTCGAGAAGATGAGAGAAAAAAATGATAATAAATCTGACTCCCACATTAATAATCATATCACCGAGGTACAACGCGATCAGAGTATGCACATAGAATACATATTACATACACGTTTGTTAACCTATATGTAGAACATGGGGAGTAGTAACGGGTTGTTAAGGTGNAATGAAGTAGACGAAACTTGAGTCGGAAGTGAAAAAATAAGTGAATCCTCGTCATAAATAACGGTAGTGTTTTTTAAAGTTACCAATAGGATGTCTAATATAAATTTGTTAAATAATAAAAGTTAATCTGGCTATTCAGCCTCAGTAGATCAATCGGTAGGCGGTAGATTCTTAATCAAGAATTTGATTGATTGATTCGAATACAAGTATGAACATAAGATTTAACAATAACATGGGGAAATACATTGTGACAAGCATATTAGCTTAACACGACTAAATTCCTTCATTTTAAAAAAAGGCTCTAGAGTGGAAGGTAACCACTAGGCAAGGTTAATAACTGGGGAAATTCCTACAACCGAACTCTTAGAGTTCTATTTTTATGTGGTCAAATACTCAAAATTATATGAGTCCATATCCTCAGCTTGGGATGAACCCACACACCCTTTTTTATCAGACGAGCACTTAACCATTATGCTACCGAAGCAATAGCAACTACTATTCCTAGTCGTCCTCAAGATGGCCGGTTCTAATTAACGAGACGACCTGGAACGAGTATCATCACAATTCCAGCCAAGGGCCATCAAAACCTTTTCGGTAATCTTATATTAACCTGTGTCTATCATTTTTCCAAACCTGAATCTAGAAATGTGGGAACAGTTGAATTTAAGAGGAATACCGCTACAAAACCTATTAATAGTAGTTCTGTGAACTGTAGACCTCACTTACATGAAATGACCTCCATTTGGCCACGGTATATCCCTATCTTACCCAACGTTTTTCTTACAAACTTTCCAAATTGGATTCAATTGAGGCCAAATATAAAGTCCACCATGCGCGGATATAGGGGAGGGACGGTCCACATGAATGACATGGACTACTATTGGTAATTAGAGCATTTTACAGTTTCCAATGATATTCGATACATTCCTTAAGAATGGCTATAATACTTATAGTTCTGAAATATACTCAGTCACTTGAAATGTTAACTATTTAGGCTCGAAAGACCCAATTCCCATATCCCATAAGCCGTTCGAGGTGCAAAAATAATAATAATAATAAAAAAATCTGGTGAAAATATTAGACCTAACTTTGTTTGTTCATTTGTCAAGAAATCTACATAGAAAATATTCTTTTTCTGTATTTCTAGTACGAAAATTTTTATCTGTAACTGGGAGAAAAGAAAAGTGGCGAGGACAATTTAGACCCCAAAATGTGACTTTACGAGGTCTGACAAACAAAAGGTAAATATATTTTAGTTCTGACAATGTTTTTACGTGTTAAATGATGTACTGCTAAAATTATACAATTATTTTGATTATTGAGCGGCGCAAAGCGTAGCTTTATTTAAATTTTGACAGTTCATCTTTGTTTAGGTTTCAAGTACATGTTTATGATATGTTTGACTCTTCCATGGAAACGCTTCTAAGTGACAAAAGTTGCACTTACTCGTAGGGTGGACAAACGGATTGTTTTTTATTCGATTTACTACGCAAGTTACCCTCCTTGAAACACAAAATGAACAAATTCCGGTATAAAAATACTCTAACCCTATTCGGACAGTAAAATAAGGTCTATTATTAATTTTAATTTAGGCTACGTTTTTGGTATTTATTTTTAATAAATGAAGCTTTGGAATCGTCACGAAAAAAAAATTAACCCCCCTCAAAATTTGATATTATACGTTTCAAGGTACGTAGAATACAAAAATCGAATAAAAAAATCTGTTTGTCCGCCGCGCCGTCCGCCGTGAAGAGCACTTTTGGCACTTAGCGTTGGCTATCTGGGCTCTAATTGTGCCCCGAAACTTTTGGTTGTAATCGAATACACCCTTGGCGATTTTTGCCGCTTTTTGGCGGTTTTCAATATTGCTGTCTAAAACCTATGTAAAATTTTAGTGGGCATCACAACATTGCAAGGTATTCCCAACAATCACTCCAATACTACCGCTTGTCGATATTACTATAGCTACTCAATTGTCCTCAGGAGGCTGAGTTACCCCCAATCACAACCAGACCAAGTAGAAAAATTGAAAAAAACTTTTATCAAATTTTCGACCCGTCCAGGAATCGAACCCGGAACCTTGTTGATGCAAGCCGAGTGTGATGCGCGCTCTGCCACCGAGATATCGTAAGAATACCTATACTCTGTTGGATACCATAATTTTTCCTCATATTTTTGCAATGTATATTTTTCACTATAGCTCCTCATGATTTAAAGTTTTGTCCTCTGTTCACCTTTGAAAAACCAATTGTCAGGTGCAAAATTGTTTTGTAGTGGAAAAATCTTATAAATCAGTCGATGATACAGAGTGCAGGCGCGCAGGTAGGGTGTTAATCTAGAATGAGATAATTTGACGTCTCCGTGGCAGAGTGCGCATCACACTCGGCTTGCAACAAGACGTTCCGGGTTCAATTTCTGGACGGGTCGCAAATTTGATGAAGGTATTTTCAAATTTTCTAATTGGTCTGGTTGTGATTGGGGGTAACTCAGCCTCCTGAGGACAATTGAGTATCTATGGTAATACCGACAAGTGGTAGCATTATAAGAAAAGTGTGTAAGCTTAGGCTTAGTGATATTGTTGTGATTGTTGAGGATACCTTGTAATGATATGATACCCACCAAAAATTGTGACATAATAACACAAAGAAATTAGATACTCTATAGAATGAGATAACTTTTTCATTGTGTCGCAGTTCAATGTTGCATCCGAAGGGAGCAAGATAGCTTCTTTAGGGGACGGTCCTAAGCCAGTGTAAATACGGAAGGTTTGGTGTTAGGAAGGACATCCAGCATTCAAAACTCTGCCTCAATCCAAAGATGAGAAAATTCATCAGTTTCTAGGAGGTACCCAACAACCTCGCGCCCGGGGCTGCTTCCCTGTTACGCCCTCTCCCCTAGTACTTCCCTGAGAATACAACGCCTCCCCAAATAGAACTAGGAAGAGGTGTAGTTAAAGAAGAAGAAGAATAGTCCCATTTTTACAACTAATTTAGTTGTAGTCAGAGTTAATGACACGTTAAATACATATGTTTCCATAAGATCACTGAACTTTACACAACGGCCAGACAGTTTTTTTTCTTCTGGTGGTTGACTAACAGTGTCGTAGCTATGACCATGCAGCTATTGCGGTCGAATGAGGCCCCAGTGAACCACAAACGATTCCTTTATTTCAAAATACTTTTTGAAATAAAGGAAATAGCTATAGTGTGTTTCAATACTCTGTCATCTTTCTGTTTTACCCATGTATTTTTGGGTCTCCCTTTCCGGTTTTCTTGCTGCGGATGCCCCAAGTTCATGCACCACCATGTGATTATTCTCCTCTTTACATGACGATATCATCTTAATTGTTTGAAAATATATTATTTTTAACGAGGAATATGATGGCATCTATTGGCTGGCTGTAGAAGCTGGCCTAAAAAACCAACATTATCGGAAAAGGTTAGGTAGTAATTTGTTTGAAAGGTCTGGTTGAGTGGATTTCATATCAATTTAGTTTCATTTTTCTAGCAATTACGGTTCTTGAGATACAAGATGGAAAACATTAACATTTTTTAGGACGGCCGGCCCCATATCTCAAGAACGGTAAGTCGTAGAGTGGTGAACTTTGTTTCAATAAACTTCTCTTTTTATTATCTTCAAAATGAAACATCGCTTGATAGGTCATCCCCATATCTCGTTCGGCCCCCATATCTCGGGAGCGGTAAGTCGTAGAGTGGTGAACTTTGTTTCAATAAACTTCTCTTTTTATTATCTTCAAAATGAATCATCGCTTGATAGGTCATCCCCATATCACGTTCGGCCCCATAGCACGAGAACGGTAAGTCGTAGAGTGGTGAACTTTGTTTTAATAAACTTCTCTTTTTATTACCTATAAAATGAAACATCGCTTGATAGGTCATCCACATATCTCGTTCAGCCCCATATCTCGAGAACGGTAAGTCGTAGAGTGGTGAACTTTGTTTTAATAAACTTCTCTTTTTATTACCTTTAAAATGAAACATCGCTTGATAGGTCATCCACATATCTCGTTCGGCCCCATATCTCGAGAACGGTAAGTCGTAGAGTGGTGAACTTTGTTTTAATAAACTTCTCTTTTTATTA
>CM022884.1:16496205-16506688 GCA_012654025.1 Pachypsylla venusta
ATTTTCATTGGCTGTAAGACCATCTCCTTCCCTAAAGCGGAACCGTTTTGGAGCACCGGGAGTGTAAATGTTCAAATATAAATTATTGCCTGCTTAATTGCATGTTTTCTCGAAATTTGTCGCGACGACATATCAACTCAAAGCGAGAAAGTTTTAGGTGACATCTTACTCCTTCATTTAGGACATATGTTGCAACTCTAATGTTAAGCTACACCGAGTAGGGACAAACAATGGATGGCTGACAGCAAAAAAGTTCACGTTTTTCGACATAAATGACATTTTTTATCGAAATTTGTCGCTACGACATATTAACTCAAAGCTAGAAAGTTGGGAAAATTTTTGTCTAGGTCCCATCCCTCTAATGTTAAGCTACACCGAGTGGGGACAAACAATGGATGGGTGACAGAAAAAAAGTTTCGACGACTATGAAAAGAGAGAGAGTGGTTTAGTGAACTGTAGACCTCACTCAATTTCGACGACTATGAAGAGAGAGGGAGATAGTGGTTCATTGAACTATAGACCACACTCAATATCGACGACTATGAAGAGAGAGAGAGAGATAGTGGTTCAGTGAACTGTAGTCCTCACTCAATGTCGACGACTATGAAGAGAGAGAGAGAGTGGTTCAGTGAACTGTAGACGTTTTTATGTTGTATTTGAATAATTTGTAATGACATAAAATGTTCCAATGTATGGTGGACTCGTACGCGATATTATGTTAGTTTACCAGTAGACCTCACTCAATGTTCAAGTTTGAAGTCGACACAGATGATGTTTACTTCTTCTTCTTTCCGTTGAAGATTTTTTGAAATAGTGAATTTATTTTTAAAAAGAATTATAATTTCTCACGCCCGTACATAAGTACACACACCCATTTTTTTTTTTCTTTTCTTGACGATTCATTATTGAAAATTTACCAATTAGCAGACTAGTACTCAAGATCGTACCTTTTCTGTTCTACCTATCCCTATTCATAGACATATATACTTAATTAAAAAAAAGTGTCGTACTTAAAAAAGTTAAATACCTACTTACTTAAAAAAGTGTCGGAAAAACATTTTTGCGGAACAACCCTGAAGGCAAACATTTTTTTTTTCTTTTTTTTTCATTGAAAATAATACAGCTATAAATTCCATAGATTTGGCTGATTTTGAGAGGATTATAATGTTTCCGATATCAGTATTTATATTCATGAATACAAATACTGATATCTAGGGCTGTATAAGCACCTGCACCTAAGCCTCAATTGGGCTATTTGTGCCTAGAAAGTAGACTGTTTGCCTAGTCAAGGCCAAAGATCTTAGCAAGCTTGATCAGCATTTTGGCTAGGTATATACGTGGATGTCAAGCTGGGTTGTATAACTGTCCCATGCTCAGTCTCCACGCAAGTAGGGAGTTGCAGTCAAAAATGACGTGAGAAGCCGTCTCCTCATCTTCCGCATGGAGTCTATCTCCATGCGGAAGGTGAGGAGTTTCATGATCTGTTTCTGGTAGAAGCCCATAGTGTGTAGGTGTTTTCTGAGTAATATTCTGAGGAACAAGCTTACACAAGAAATGTATTTAAGCCAACGTCTATGACATATTGAATACACCAGTTCCCGTTAGATCACTAAAGTCAAGCAACATCCAGCGAGGTTGTACCGTGTGGGTGTCCACGTGGGTTCGCGCCCTCGTAATGCTGGCTATTTTTCCTGCACAACCCAGGCTGGGTAAGGTCAATGTGGGTAGCTGGCTTGCAAGTTTCCAGCGAATGGAGGGTGAAACCCCGTTCTCTAATGACCAATATAGATGTTAAAGTGACGTTAAGCCAAATTAAAAAAAGAAATATATTGACAAATTGGTGATTGACATTTTTTTTTTTATTTTATTTTTAGGACGGATCAAAGAAAAATACAAAAAAACTTGAAAAAAACAAAAGCATATGGAGCTTTGGAAAATCACGTCGAACTTCTGCATCAGAAGAACGTGATCGGAAAGGAAAATCACGTGAAGATTTGAGTGATCGTATGGCTAGAATGACAATTGACGAAAATCGAAGAATTGCCGATGACTCTTCTATTGTATATTCAAAAAGATCTGGAAAACTTCCGAGTGAAGCTTCTATTTCAAGAACACCAAAATCAACTTCTTTTAGGATACCATCGGAAATAGTTAGGAATTATGATCCCAGAGGAAGAGTAAAAATTGACGAGCATCCTATAAAGGAAGATGACCCTTTCTACGATGGAGATGATGATTCCGATGAGTTTCAACAGCGTCCACGGCCTTCTACGTCTGCGAGTACATCATCGGGAAGCGTTCGTAGCGATGCGTCCAATGCAGTAGTAGTGACCGATAGGGTAGGAAATGAATATCCTTTAATTTTCTAAGGACAAATCGTCACCTTATTTCAGAAGGGGTCTAAGTAAAAAAAAAAAGCAAATTTTTAGAGGTAAATATCTCTAAAATGTTACAGGAGAGTAAAAAACCGTTTTTTTTAAAGAAATATTTTACGTTTTCTTTTATATCTTGCTTGGATTAAAGGTTTCATTCATTTTTCATTTAAAATAAGACATAACGAAGGATATTTATCTCTAAAAATATCTGCATTTTCTTTTATTCCACTTGTAAAAACCCCGCCAAAGAAATGCCTTCCTTTTTGTACCTATAAGGAACCGTTTTAATCAATACTGTAGAGATCTATTTTGAAATGGATGCCTGCGTCTTTAAGAATACAATAGAAATACATGAAATCATCAAAGTTGACTCTTTACAGTTACAGCTCCACAATTGTGTCTCTACTGTATTAACTTTGTTCCAAATTCAGTCAAATAGATCAAAGTCTAAAATGATTCCCCATGCTATAAAAATAAAGGCAGTATAAGCCAACGACCATGGACCACGTTAAATACACCAGTTCCCGTTGGATCACTGAAGTTAAGCAACGTCGGGCGTGGTCAGTACTAGGATGGATGACCGCTTGGGAACACCACGTATCGTTGGCTCATTTTTCTGGCCCAACCCAGGCTGGGTGAGGTCAATGTGGGTAGCTGGTTTGTAAGTTTCCAGCGAATGGAGAGTAAAATCCCAGTCTTGAATGACCAATAGATGTTAAAGAGACGTTAAGCCAAATTTTTTTTTTTTAAAAAAAAGGCAGTATAGAAACAAATAAAATTGCCTCTCTGAAGAAGGGAGTTCTCTAGCAAAAACTGTAACAGCTAACTCAATTCTGATCATACCATTATACGCGCCTTGAGTCCCATATATTTTACATTATATGGGACAAAAAAACTGATTTTGAAAAATATCGAATTAGACCCCTTTTGAAATAAGGTGACGAAATCTCAAACAGTGGAACAACGACTCAGGTTTTAGATGTAAAGGGTGTTAGAGCCAAGATATTGGTAAAACTGTTTTCACTGAGAACAGACTTGACATTTGCCAGTCAATTCATCATGAATAGACGCCGCACCGGAGCGCAACAATTAAAAATTGATCAAATGATCAAATTAATTTTGGTGAAACTTGATTCTGTTCGGGAAACTCCTCAGACATTTAGATATATTTTATGGTGAACACTAGAAGATGACCTTACTTCCATCTTAATCTGCTTTCCCACTGCACGCAACATTATGTTGCGCAACACGTTGCAACAAAATGTTGCGACAGTATATTTTCTTTTGAAACACACTGCAACAAATTCCGTGTCAGTTCTTAAAAGTTTTTCAATAGAGATGGACGCATTGTCTTTTTTAATATAATATTTTAATTTTTCTAACGCAATGAATGAAGAAACAGAAGTGGTGTTTATGATGTGGCACTTTTTGGAGTTTCTGGATAAAGACAGTCAAGAACGAAGATTTTGGGTTCATCCAATTAATGAAATTTGGTCTAAGAAGGCTCGATTTCCGCGGTCAAATTGGGCATCTTTTTACTAAATTACTTATTTGGAATCATAAAAAAATATTTCTAGGCATTTTTACCTACCATTCGGTGCGGCCGCAAAGATAATGGGTCACATGTTCCACGCTGTAATTCGTGAACGGTAGATCCTAGAGAGCTCTGGTTTTCTATAATGAACTCGTCTTAACGAGACCTTCTATAAAGGTTTTCTATAATGAACTCGTCTTAACTAAAACAAGGTGTCACTTGATATACCTTCCCATTTAAGATTTCGAAGGCAGTCGGTGCCCAGCCTAAACGGCTGGCCGAGGCCAAACATTTTTTAGTCTAAAATTAATCCTCCTAAAATCTAAGGGATACGTGTTTTTGCGTTTTCTTATATTTTCAGCCATTCTCGAGATACGGGGGGTGGGGTGAGACTTTATGGACACCCTGTATATATAGATGCATTTTATGTTGAACACCACAAGATGATGACATCACCTTCCATGATCATCATTTTCAGGTGTTAATCCTGGCTTGGCCGTCAATCCCTGCATGTACTCTCTAGTTGTTACTTACTCATGTCCGAAATTACAGCCAAATTAATGTTGAAGTCATCTATATATATAAAAGAGAAACACACTCACGTGACATCAAATAAAAATTATTATTAAAAATATTTTTCTGTCTTTCAGTTCTATTTAATATTTTCCGTCTATGGCACGTTGAATACACCAGTTCCCGTTAGATTACTGAAGTTAAGCAACGTACTGCCAGGCTGTACCATGTGGGCGTTCACGTGGGTTCGCGCCCTGGTGATGCTGGTTTTTTTTCCGACCCAACCCGGGCTGGGTGAGGTGAATGTGGATAGCTGGTTTTAGTCTTTTTCTGAAATTCCTGGGCTAAACTAGTCGTTCTACAGATAGTGTCTTAGTGAGTTTACTTGACATGTTTACTTGACATTATTGGATCGCTGATTGACCCTTGTTTAGGAGTACCCTTGCCTACAGGGGCGGACTGGGGCTCCAGGGGCCTACCGGGCATATTAGAAGAAGGGCCCCACATTTTTCTTTCATATTTTAGCTCCCTGATGAGCCAAGGGCAAACATATTTTTTTCACACATATTTTAGATGTATTTTTCTTTCATAATAATGACCCGCGATTAATCGGGGGCCCATTGGGGCCCACATATTTTTTCTCGCACATATTTTAGATGTATTTTTCTTTCATAATAATGACCCGCGATTAACCCGGAGCCCATTGGGGCCCACATATTTTTTCTTGCACATATTTTAGATGTATTTTTCTTTCATAATAATGACCCGCGATTAACTCGGGCCCATTTGGGCCCACATATTTTTTCTGGCACATATTTTAGATGTATATTTCTTTCATAATATCCTTTTCCTCTTCCTTCTAGTCCTAATCCTTCTCTTTCCCCGAAGGTTGGTAGCTTGTGCACGGATAATGGACGTGTGTTTGCGTGAGTGAATGAGTTTTTTTTTTTTTTTTTTTTTTTTTTTTTTTTTNTTTTTAATTCAATAGGTGGTTTTATTGCGTTTTTTTTTCTCTCTCTCTTTTTAATATGTTTTCTTTCTTTAATAATAATAATCTTTGTACCTATCATTTATTAATTTTTTGTAAATTATATAAGACCTCTATTTGGACTGTGAGGGTAAAGGGACTCTTCAGTCTCATTCTCGCAGTATAAATAAGGTATATAAAAAAATAAAAAATAATAATGACCCGCGATTAATCTGGGGCCCATTGGGGCCCAGATATTTTTTCTCGCACATATTTTAGATGTATTTTTATTTCATACTTTTGCCCACTCCCCCAATGGACCCACTAACGCAGCAGGGGGCTTAGCGGGCATTTGGCCGGTTTCCCCTTGACCCAGTCCGCCCCTAACTCCTTATTAATTCCATTAAGGAGCCCCATCTCCGAAATTATACATTTGCAGCCATTTTGCACTACAAATGTAAATTCCTTTCTTTTTTTCTTCCTGCTTCGCTTTAACAAATTCATTGATACTGAATAGCTTCCATTAACCCTGACTTACCATACAGACAAATCTCTCTAAAATGGTGTAACTTCTCTGTGTGTGGTATTATTGTCAAGTCCTGGGTAGGTATGATGAGATTTCTGTTTTGTTTCATAAATTCTAGGTGTTATATATTGGCCCGTGGCTGATTATCTTAAATATAAGAATACTTAGTAGGCGAATTCTTTTTTAGGCTGGTTTCGTGGAAACCAAATTTGGTCCGTGATTGATAATTCAAAATATAGAATAACTGATTGCCCGTGATCCGTTGCCGTTGTATTTCGTAGCGGTTATGAAATTCAAAGGCAATCTTCTGAAGTTCGTATTTTTGGTGGAACAGACCCTAGGAAAAGTATGGCTCCTATTTAGAAAATTCAATATTGTACTCGAGGATATATTACTTTTGTACTGAGGAACACCTTTGTATCGAATTTCAGCTTTTCGGTTCATCCCGAAGTGGTACTTCTCAATTCCGAATTTTTGGTGTTGAAAAACGTCCATAAATCGGGGAGAAACCGGAAAATTTCAAAATTTATATTTTTTATGGGGTCCTTATATAATATTTGGGGGGAGGTCCATTATCTGTCATTTTTCGTTATCTCCTTTAGTTTGCCGAGAAAAGAATAACTAAAAGACCCGGTAAAAAGGGTCATTTTTGGCGGTAACTCGCTTCCACTTGAACTTTCGATTTTTTCCTTTCTTAGTACGTGAGTGCCAAGTCTCTACGTTTAGCCATTGTGGAATTACGTCGATTATCAGTCAGTCAGTATACAAACTGGAATTTTGCGTTTTATAAGTATAGATATGCAAATAGGGGAATAAAATCGATTTCGACGTTTCAATGGAAATATCCTAGGAATACCTAGACGCAGAGTCTTGAAAGTCAAAAAAATCACTTTTTTGTGAAAATCGTCAAAAGGTGGAGAAATCGCCAACGATAGATTTGATACACAAAGCTAGGTCAGTGAAATAGTCACTTGATCAGGGAGTAAGAGCATCAGTTAAGCAATCACTGATCTGTCAGCTAATCAGTAAGTCATTGATGTGTCAGTGATGCTGGTCAATGATGTCAGTGAATCATTCAGTGATCTGCTAGTCACATTAATTACTAGTGGATCAAGATGATCAGGTGTTCACGCTAGTGTTGTAGTCATTTATAGGAAAAAAATATCAAATCGAAAAGCCCTTAATACCAGCCAGAACATATTAAATTTTTACATTTCTACAACAAATCGCTAAAAAGATAAAAATCATTTTTAAAAAACACAATTTTGGGCCCCAGGGGGGGGGCAGAGTCCCCAAATTTTTCAAAATCAAAAATCCCTTAACAGCAGCCATAACATATCAAAATTTTACGTTTCTACATCAAACCGCTAAAAAAAAAAAAAAAAAAAAAAAAAAAAAAAAAAAAAAAAAAAAAAAAACACAATATTGGGGTCCCGGGGCCCAGGTGCCCAAAAACTATACAGCAAATTTTCTTCATGTCCTAAACATGTATACTAAATTTTGTCAAAATCGAATGAAAATTGTGGCTTGTATCTCGTGACAAACATACATACATACTGCATCATAGAATCACGTTAGAATCACGATGGCAAAGTCATTCGGATATCCTCGTTAGAAAATGGCCGCTTTCCACCATCGTTTACTTACACCATCATTTCTGATGGTGGAGTGAAGATTCATTATGTTCTACGGCAGATTGGCCAATATATAAGGACATACTCATCAAACACAAATCAAATAACAACACATTCTATATAGGGTGTCAAACTTGAATTGTAGTCTAAACTCTTTTTTTATTTTAATTTAATTTGGCTTAACGTCACTTTAACATCTATTGGTCATTCAAGACGGGGGTTTCACCCTCCATTCGCTGGAAACTTGCAAACCAGCTACCCACATTGACCTCACCCAGCCTGGGTTGGGCCGGAAAAAGCCAACGATACGTGGTGTTCCCAAGCGGTCACCCATCAAAATACTGACAACGCCCGGACGTTGCTTAACTTCAGTGATCTGACGGGAACTGGTGTATTCAACGTGGTATGATCGTTGGCTGCTTAACGTCTCTTTAATATCTATTGGTTATTCAAGACGGGTGTTTCACCCTCCATTCACTGGAAACTTGCAAACCAGCTAACCATATTGACCTCACCCAGCCTGGGTTGGGCCGGAAAAAGCCAACGATACGTGGTGTTCTCAAGCGGTCACCCATCAAAGTACTGACAACGATCGGACGTTGCTTAACTTCAGTGATCTGACAGGAACTGGTGTATTCAACGTGGTATGATCGTTGGCTGCTTAACGTCTCTTTAACATCTATTGGTTATTCAAGACGGGTGTTTCACCCTCCGTTCGCAGGAAACTTGCAAACCAGCTAACCATATTGAACTCACCTAGCCTGGGTTGGGCCGTCAAAAAAGCAACCATCACGAGGGCGTGAACCCACGTAAACACCCATATGGAACAATCTCGCTGGACGTTGATTAACATAAGTGATCCAACGGGAACTGGTTCAACGTGCCATAAACGCTGGCTAAACTTTGATTTACAAATTTTAGAAAGAAAAAACTCCGCTGATGTGACAAATGTGTTTATTATTTACATTACTAAAAATAAGAAAATAAGTTTTACTTTTCAAGATACTAAATTTTGGTATGGAAGCCTATATATATATATATATATATGACTGACAGTGGCGAATAGTACCCACAAAGTACCGAATTTCTAGCGTAGCAAATTTTATCAAAATAGGTCAACGCTAAGTGGCTAAAAAATTTATTCGAGTTTTGAATTCTACGTACCTGAATGTAATTTTTTTTTTTTTTTATGTAAAATATTGACAGGCCATGTGTTTTAATTGAGTGAGGTCTACAATTCTATGAACATAATAAATGTACAAAATTTCAGTAAAATTGGGAAAGGCGTTCGAGAGTTATGGTGGTACAAAGAAGATAATTAGACAATCAAAAAAAAAAATCGTGGTGTTTAAACTAGACTTCACTTTGTTAGGTCAATAGGTATTATTTCTGAACTTACTAGATATGTACATAGTATTTTATTCTCTGTCTTTAGTACGGTACCCAATATATGTGACTGAGAAAAATGGAGGCTTTAAAATTAGACCTCACTACATTCAGTCAATAATAGAATAAATGATAAATTTTCAAAGTCTATAGATTAATTTTTAGAAATAATGCAACCTAATCAAAGGCAAGCTAGCGTCTATGGCATGTTGGATAAAACAGTTCTCCTTAGATTACTGAAGTTAAGCAACGTCCAGCGAGGTTGTACCATGCGGGTCTTCACGTGGGTTCGCGCCCCCTTGATGCTAGCTATTTTTGCGACCCAACCCAGGCTGGGTGAGGTTAATGTGGGTAGCTGGTTTGCAAGTATCCAGCGAATGGACGGTCAAACACCCGTCTTGAATGATCAATAGATGTTAAAGAGACGTTTAGCCAATTTTTTTTTTTAAAAAAAAACAAAGGCAAAGGATCCGCTGGATCTTTCAAATTGACCACCAAGGGGAGGCCCTGCTGCCGCTGAGGCTAAGAAAAAGAAGAAAACTTTTGCCGCCAAGCCGAAGAAGGCAGCTGTTGCCAGGAAACCTAAAGGCGCACCCCTTTCAATCTTAAATTCTCACTTCGGATATCCAACTGTCTGACTAAAGATCTTATTTCATCCTTAGGGCGTGTCCCCCCCTGAAATAAATTTGGGGAACAGTCTCATGAACACACAGTATATAACTTGGGAGGCAATACAGTCAACCATGGTGGCCCCTTGTTCACGATCTAACATAATTCTTCTGGCTTTACATTATAGCCGTAGAACTTTTGATTGTTTCACGGTTAAATGGTTTGAATCAAGTCATGACTCGAACAGTTAATAGGACCTCCCCCATTATAAAATATTATTAATATAATTTATTAGATTCATAAAAATACAAGCAACTTTTTATTCAATGATGCTGTAATGATTATTAATGTTCTGCAATTATTACAGATCACTGACTAATTCACTGACAGATCACTCACAAATCTGTGACAGACAGATATATCACTGTTTGATCACTGAGAGATTATTCCTTGATCACTGAATAATCAGTTTGTGACAGATATATCACTGTTTGATCACTGACAGATTATTCTCTGATCACTGAATAATCAGTTTGTGACAGATATATCCCTTTTTGATCAATGACAGATTATTCTCTGATCACTGAATAATCAGTTTGTGACAGATATATCACTGTTTGATCACTGACAGATTATTCTCTAATCACTGAATAATCAGTTTGTGACAGATATATCACTGTTTGATCACTGACAGATTATTCTCTGATCACTGAATAATCAGTTTGTGACAGATATATCACTGTTTGATCACTGACAGATTATTCTCTGATCACTGAATAATCAGTTTGTGACAGATATATCACTGTTTGATCACTGACAGATTATTCTCTGATCACTGAATAATCAGTTTGTGACAGATATATCACTGTTTGATCAATGACAGATTATTCTCTGATCACTGAATAATCAGTTTGTGACAGATATATCACTGTTTGATCA
>CM022884.1:16568898-16582540 GCA_012654025.1 Pachypsylla venusta
GCAGAAAGCAAGGAGAAGCTACTGCATTATCCGTAAGGATTCTCAAGTATTAAAAACTCATGACGAGTTTTTTCAAACCAGCCCCACGGCTGTTGATCTATGATGATGAGATGTCTTAATGCAGAAAGCAAGGAGAAGCTACTGCATTATCCGTAAGGATTCTCAAGTATTAAAAACTCATGGCGAGTTTTTTCAAACCAGCCCCACGGCTGTTAACCTATGATGAGATGAAAATGAAGAAGAAATTAATGAAATGGTTTGGAATTTTCGATATTGTATCCATTGGTCCGTGGGGAACTGGTTTATTCAATAGTTTTCTGGTGGTCATCTCACGAGAGACGAAAGAATAATATCGGATTCAATCAAACTATCACATCTTCTTCTTCAAATTCCATTTGGGGTTGGCGCTGCTTTCCTTTTTTCCACCATGCCACAACCTTTTGTTTGGTGCCTACTCTCTTTGGCTGTAATTCTTTCCTGGCACGCTAACCCTAACTTACTTCTCACAGTATCCATAGAAACTGCGTAGAATCTCGCTTTTTTTCTGATGATCTCTCATCATTGGTTTAAAGCAGAATTTTGCTTCTCACAGTATCAATGCTTAAACGCTTGCTTCTCACAGTATCCATGCTGAATAACTACAATTTGCTGATATTTTTTCATCTAAGGATAGAAACAGAGTTTTTTAAAGCTGATCCTCTCAGTGGCTACAAAAAAAAAGAAAAGAAGTACCCCCTCAAAATTGGTAGGTAAAACGTATAACATGGACAATACAAATCAATTATCAAGGACAGGAAGGAAAAATTAATTGTCTTCGATTGAAGGATATAAATATGCTGTGTTTAAAGACAACCAATGTAATTGGCCACACCCTTTATATTTTCATGAATATAATGTATTTCACTCTGCACCTGGGAGACCAGAGCTTGATCGCTGGTGAGAGCGGAATTTTCACGGTTTACAAAAATCTGTGGTAAAACGCAACGGTCACTTCACTCTGTGATTATCACAGCATTACTTAGCATCTCATATAATAATAGTCTCTCCAATATTCAGGTCGCTACACACTTTAAATCAGCTAAAGAAACGTCTTCACGAGGGTGAGTGCAGACCGAAATCACGAGTATTAAGTCGAAAATTTTCCGACCCCGCAAAGTAGCCATAGCAACAGTAAGTGGAAAAATTACGGGCTAAAATTCGTACAGCAGATATTTTTGGTATATAGGAGTTGAAAAAATAAATCCTTGTAACGCTGTGATAAATACATGCGCGGATATAGGGGTGGACACGGAGGCACGTGCTCCTCCCCAGTTTTTTTAAGTGGGCGGTGTTTCTCAAATTTCATTATACCTAATCACGTAAAATATTAAAAAATAAAAATTAAATGAATGGTAATCCGCTATGTCTTTTATCCGATTGAGTGTGGGGGGGGGCACGACCCCTAAATAATTCCCAATCCTGAGGCTAAATAGAATTACGTAAATAAATTTTTTTAAAAAAATTCTGTCATCCGTCATGGCACTTTTTTTCGCCATCACGCTTACAAAATCGCTTATCACCCTTATGAACGGTATTTGTGGTAAGCGCTACAGTTTTTAACAAATTAAGTATCGTACCTCGATAAACATTGCCTTAAAAATTACTGCCCAGGACTCGAACCCCCGGTCTCTAGTTTACGAGTCCTCCCCCTCCCCCGACCACANCCCCCCCCCCCCAAAAAAAAGGGCTATATCCGCGCATGGATAACAAATTAAAAATTGTGATAACTCCCAAGTGTGTACCGCACAAAAAAATTATACCCACCCACCTAATTTTACAAAAGATTTCTTCTGTTCGCCGTTTGATCTAACAACCAAAAATAATTTAATTATAAGAAAATAAATATTATCTTCACAGCTGATTGTATATCAACAATTTGCTTTCCATTTCCGTTGACGCATCCTCTTTCCTATCTTTGAGAGCAACCAACCAGTTCTATTTCTATCCAAGTGTTGAAATAATTGCTTAGCGGTGCGCATGTATCTTTAATTTTATTTTGAATCGTCTTTAATAATAGTGTTTAGAAGGGCTTAATTCAACAAATTATAGTAATCATTAAAATAGATCTAGCATACAAAAAATAATCAACACGGAGGATGGTTGAAAAGTGAAACCAAAATTTGAGAGAGTGAGAGAGAGTTTATCCGGTTTTCCGGGACAAATAAAAAAAAACCCTTAATACCTATTTGATGAATCAATTATTAGAAAATGATATTGTTTTGTTATTGAAATTCAAAATGGTTTCCTGAACACCACCTGGTTTTGATATATCTATTAAAATGTATTTAAGGAGGGGGGTTGACTTCACTTTTATGGGGTATCGTTAAAGGGCGGTCGTTTTTTGGAAGCGACTACAAGCTCATGCAACTACAAGGGATTAATTCAAGCTAATGTAGGTTAATGAAACGATCGAGGGAAAAATAAAATAAGAAAAATGATCGAGTGAAACACAAAATAAGAGAAAATATCGAGTGAAACAAAAAATAAGAGAAATGATCGAGTGAAACAGAAAACAAGAGAAATGATCGAGTGAAACAAAAAATAAGAGAAATGATCGAGTGAAACACAAAAAAGAGAAATGATCGAGTGAAACAAAAAATAAGAGAAATGATCGAGTGAAACACAAAATAAGAGAAATAATCGAGTGAAATACAAAACAAGAGAAATGATCTAAGTTTGCTCTCTTATAGTTAGTAACAGATTCAATGATTGCTCGACACATGGCTGCACTGAGTGAGGTCTACAGTTCTCTCAGAAGTATTAGTAATACTTTTTCTTTATTCTTTCAATAATATCTTAGTTTGCTCCCTTATAAGTAGTAACAGATTCAGTGATTGCTCGACACATGGCCGCACACAGTGAGGTCTACAGTTCTGTCAGAAGTATTAGTAACACTTTTTCTTCATTCTTTCAATAATATCTAAGTTTCCTCCCTTATAGCTAGTAACAGATTCAATAATTGTTCGACACATGGCTGCCCTGAGTGAGGTCTACAGTTCTCTCAGAATTATTAGTAATACTTTTTCTTTATTCTTTCAATAATATCTTAGTTTGCTCCCTTATAAGTAGTAACAGATTCAGCGATTGCTCGACACATGGCTACACTGAGTGAGGTCTACAGTTCTCTCAGAAGTATTAGTAATACTTTTTCTTTATTCTTTAAATAATATCTAAGTTTGATCTCTTATGGGTAGTAACAGATTCAATGATTGCTCGACACATGGCTGCCCCTTCATTGAATGGGTAATACGATATCTTACCCACCATCCATTGCAAGGTGTGAGGTATGCTGTAATGTGGATTTTAATTTCCTTTCAAATTGTGGGTTAGTCCGTTTATGGTTGGATTGTTTTATCCGAATTAGAAAATTGATTAATTTTTGTAAATAAGTATTCAGTATTTTCTATTTTAATTTTTAAGTTGTTATTTTATTTTCCTCATTGGATTTCTGATTCCCACGCAAATAATAATGTTTCAACCGTTTTTATGAAAAATCAAAAGCCAAATTCATAATAAAAAAGTCCAGGCCCACCGAGAGGGGGGGTCCCCCCGGGCTCGGAGTTTTCGGAGGAGCCCGATATTCCAAGGTTAATATTTTACCACCTCGATTACCTAGTTTATACAGTTTCAAACTTGATTGATTTAATTCATGATTTGTTATTAATAGAAGTAATTAAATATCATTAGTTTATATTATACATCATGGATAAATAAATAAACCTTTACTTGGGATAAAACACAAACATAAATTTCAAAAATCAAAAATTAAATTCTAAAAAATTTAAACAAAAAACATTTTACCCCAATTCAGCAATTACACTGAGGTATAAAGACAAGGATACTTATATTTAATGTTTAGGGTATTTGATTTTGAGGATTCATGGATTTTTGAATAGGGACCCGTAACTTTTCAGTCCCGGGCCCGGATTTCCTCTTGGCGGCCCTGAACAAGTCCATATTACTGGTGTCAATAGTATAGTAATGTCAATATCACTAGTGTCGATAGTTCTAATGTCAATATTACTAGTGTCATAGGCACTGAGGACTTGATATTTCGCTAATGTGTCATTTGTATGGTCCATTACATACTTCATGAAACTTTCAATTAAAGTCGAATGTACCATTGAGTACCCTCTTTTTGCAGTCTCCAATCCTTAAAATCGAAATTAGGGCTCTAGGGAACTCAAAACGTGTTTTGGCATTGCATACTTTGAATCGAAAATTTCAGACCATTAGAATATTTTTTCTTCTTTTAGAGATAAGTAAATCCGTTTTATGTTCACAACAAATTTTTTTATATGAATAGGCACCAACTTTTTTAAGTTCTAGCTCTTGTCGTTCTCCTTTTAAGTAGGATTCACAAAAACTGCTAAAAGTGGACAAAGCGGCCAGTATATTCGAATAAAGGAAAAATTTCGTGTTTCGTCTATGGCATAAAACTAACATACCTACATACCAAATTTCAAGTCTCTTGCACAGTTCTTGAGAGACAGAAACACACATGGACCAATGGCTGAAAATTAAGAAAGATTTGGGCTCCGACGACCTCAAAACCTGCTTTGGCATTGAAAACTCGACATCAAAATCTTTACAATACCTATTTTCCTTTGATAAGATAAGGAAAGTAAAAATAAACAAAACCTAGTCATACTGCTGTAAAGGGGTAATATTTTTTTTTTTAAATCTGCCAAGACACAGGGATTATTTTACCGACTAAAAAAATACCCCCCCCCCCCCCCNCCCCCCCCCCCCCCACAAAAAGAAAAGAAAGAAAGAAAGATTTCGAAGCGTACTGAAACTCGAAAATGGATATACATCCCAAAATTTTGGTCTCTTACCATTTAAACAGGAATAATAAAAACCGCTAAAAAGCGGCGAAACCGCCGACGGTATATGCGATTGCACCTCAAAGATTCGGGGCAGTTAGACCCCAAACGTAACCTATAGACCAAATTTCAACAAAAACTACCGGTGTCAAAAGTGCTGCCTGTCCCGCAGTACGGCGGACAAAAGGAATTTTCTTTAATTCTAATTTTGAATTCGGCGTACCTTGAAACGTAATTTTCAGGGGATATTTTTTTCGTGACGATTCCAAAGGTTCATAATTGAAAATAATAAACAAAAAAAAGAAAAAAAAAAAAAAAAAAAAAAAAATACAAGAAACACACAAAGATAAAGAAAAGTAATTAAAATATCCCAAGTGATCGAAAAACTTTTGACAGCCTCCCCAAATATTGATTTTGAAAAATGGCGGAAATGCAATAACTTGTTGATAGCTATATTTTAGTTATTTGACTCTTTGACTGCAGAGCTCAGCACTGAAAAAAAAGAGAAATAAAAGTATCCCATATTACCCGACTAAGTCACAATACCCGAGGTTCCTCTATTTGTATTTCAAGTCGTACATTTCGTTCGTGAACCACATTTTTGTTTTTCCATTCTATTTTTGCTCGTCCGCGTATAATTCAAAACAAAGACGTGGCCACAGTTTTTGTGGCCATTGATGTGGATAATCGCTATTGGATCTCATTTTTCCTAAAAAATTGCTGGGCTCTATTTCTGAACTCACTGTCTTCATAATTTAGCGGTATCAGCACCAAACCGATTTAAAGGATTTTTCAGTAACAATGAGTTTATTTTTTATAATTATTAGCGTTTTGTTTCTTTTTGAAATGTCTGGTAAGTAATTTTGGAATTTTTGATTTTCTATAAAATTTCTGGTAATAGCCCAATATAAGGGGTGTTTGGCTATAAATGGAACCCATGAATATGGTGGGTAGCTTATATCAAACGGAACATATTTTTTCTTGTAATTTTTGGTAATAGCCCAATATACAGGGTGTTTGGCTATAAATGGAACCCATGAATATGGTGGGTAGCTGATATCAAACGGAACATATTTTTTCTTGCAATTTCTGGTAATAGCCCAATGTACAGGGTGTTTGGCTATAAATGGAACCCTTGAATATGGTGGGTAGCTGATATCAAACGGAACATATTTTTTCTTGTAATTTCTGGTAATAGCCCAATATACAGGGTGTTTGGCTATAAATGGAACAGTTGAATATGGTGGGTACCTGATATCAAACGGAACATATTTTTTCTTGTAATTTCTGGTAATAGCCCAATATACAGGGTGTTTGGCTATAAATGGAACCCTTGTTATGGTGGGTAGCTGATATCAAACGGAACATATTTTTTCTTGTAATTTCTGGTAATAGCCCAATATACAGGGTGTTTGGCTATAAGTGGAACCCTTGAATATGGTGGGTAGCTGATATCAAACGGAACATATTTNCTTGGAGGTTCATGTTGATGGTTTATCTGTTCCTGTGTTATTTCACTGTCGTCAACGGTTTTCATAAATGAAGAACATTTTTTATTTCATTGCAAAGCCACTTCGAATCTCCGGAGAGAATCATAGATCACTATGCTTGTGAAATTTATACTAGATTATAGATCGGAGGAATAGGTATAGAGAGAGATTAGTACCTGAAAATTCAAATCAGAGGAATAGGAGTTCCCAATTTGGGGACCCTAAAATATTATCGGAGGAATGGGACACCGGACCAAAGGAATACCCATTAAATCGAAGGAAAAGGATGCTGCCCATAATAGGATCGACAGGAGTCATCACGAAACAAATAGAGAAATATCTTCAAGAAATACCTGGACAGCATAACATAGAAGAATTACAGAAAACGGCCGTAATGAGGAACAGCCCACATTTTAAGAAAGGGTTTAAGTTAGGTTAGATCAGAATTACCTCAAGAACATTGTATGTTCTCGGTATAAAAATAATTCCCTAATAATGGTGATATTGAAAGAAACTTTTATGGTTGATAATAATAATAATAAACCAAAAAATCTTTTATAAATTGCAGCAAAAACAGAAGCTAGATACACGGACGAAGGTTCTACGAGATTTAATGTTCCGCCTTCTGAGGAATACACTTATTTTAGATGTCCGTATGACAATCTCATGGGTGTCACTGATATTCCAATTTTCGATACAAGACCGGGTCCCGCCCTTCAATTGGACGATTTCTCTTATCAGAAATTGAGAGAATTCGAAGATATTATTCGAGGCTAATATGGTTTGATGTACTAAGCTTTATCAGGTGAGGATTTCATAACGCAACCCTAAAATAGATTTTTATACTGTCGAGGAGGTCTCCTACTTCCGTTACCGACAATATTTACAGGTCAACATAATGCACAATGAAAACCAACAGACAGTGAGAGCGGGGGGGGGGGGCTACGGTATCCACAAACACACACAAAACAGATACCATAATGACGTCACCAAATTGAAAATTTGCTCACTCACACAAAAAGAAAACAAAAAATAAACACAGCACAATACGCACTCAACAGTTTTTGGACATTATTTGCACAACCACCTTCTCAATGCCTTCTACTTCTGAGATTGTGAGAATATTTTGCCATCTATTGAATTTGCGTACTGCCGTCCGATAAGTTCGTCCGGCAATGTATTGCAAATTGGCGCGCCCAGGATTTTCTTTCGGTGTGGGGGGATCTAAAATATATTAAGGCTACTCATGTTATCTAATAGCCCAGGTGAAATGGTAAGGAAGATTGATGAAATCTCAGGGATTTTGAGGGTATGTTGTTTATGCATGGCAAAAGTATCTTTCTTTAATAGAGTCATACTGCCGTTTTTAGGGCTATGTTCTCTAAAAACGACAGTCTGTTCTGGTCAAAAAATGGGGGGGATTGAAATCTCCGAAATTTTTGGATTATTATTGTGTAAGGCAAAAATTTTCCTTTGATACAGTGTTACTTGTTCCTAAAATTTCCTGTTCCTATCGACTTTACACTTGGCCTTTTTGTAAAAATGTAGTATTTTGCTATTCTCCTCAGAAAAAGAGCCCTGCTATTAGACAAGAATTATAGTCACTTCCACAGGGAGTCGAATGGTGATCTCCAAAATCATTGAATTGGCCATTACCCCTTTTCAATCAATTACAGAGAGTAATCTTTACAAAAAAAAAATCAATAAATCCTTCAAAAGTTAAAGGGAAGGGGATGACATTGTGGGACACGCGCTTTTATTTTTTTCTAGCTTTCACAGTGCATACAACGCATCAGAAAACCATTTGAAATGTTTTTGATGAGCTTGATATTACTGAGATGAGACCTCGTATCCAGTCAATGCTTTTAATTTTCCTTGAGGACATTAGTGATCAGCTTCAATATTTTGGTGTTCAAGGAAAATTGTATCTCGGTGCTGCCTTGCTCGGACCTCGGAGTACCGTACTCAATGATTTAAACAAACCAGATTTTCTAAATCGTTATCCAGTAAGAAAGTACTTTAATCATTTCATTGGTAAGTTTTGCTTCTAAATTGCCCTGTAAAGGATACACGGCGGTATCAAGGGGATAGCAACCCCCCCCCCACCTAAAGAGAATTCTGGTGTTAGCGAACTTGGCTCAGAAGTACAGTGGTACAGAATACGTTCTAAGGTTTCAGGAGTTCTTTCGTATGACTTGTGGTTTGGTGTCTTATGAGTCTTACGAGAACCTATATGTCATATTGGCAAATTTTTTTCTAATATTTCAGGGGTCCTGCGTATATGTCTCAATGGAATACATAATGGTTATATTTTCTTTGATCTGGAACATTTTCAGTCTCCAGTTGTGGTCATGGATGAAGAGAACGTGCCCCATCAGTATGGTAGGTCACCAAACAGTGAAGTTACATTGTGATGGGATTATTTTGGTATGGAAATTGGTTTTTCTATGGAAAAAAGGTTGGTTCTCGTCTATTCACAAAGCCTGCGCCAAAAAGAAAACGGTAAGCCTAGAGCTTGAAATTTGGTGTCTATTTATAACGAGTTTATACATTACATGCACAATGACACTTTGGTTAAAATTAAATCTATGGTTTTTGGTCTTTGCTCCACACTATGACGAATGATGCTGGTGGGCATAAAGTCCAACCCTATTGTGTACTGTGTAGTGTAGTCGTCTCGAATGAAAGCGAATGGCTCAGGTAGACGTCCCGAACGAAACCGAATGGTTCAGTTGCGTTGAAGTACCTTTTGAGTAATCACGGATGAGAATCGATTGGAACAATGATTGATGAATCGGCTTTAGAAATTTCTGCCGCATCATCGCAGTTGCTGGCCGTCTGCGTCGATGCTTCCAATATTGAAGATTTTGGGTTCACCCCAGTATTTTGAAAATTCGACGGAAATCTGATGCCTCGCCTATATTTCTGTCTTGATAAATCAGATTCTGCATTTTTTAAAAAGAAAACACTTTTCCAAAAACCTATGTTCAACTGCCTCTACTGGTCAACTGAAGCCAATCATCACGTCCACAATATGGACTTCGTTTCAATTCGGTTTTCCCCGATCCGGACTGATCTTAGTTCGGCATTCGGCTGAACGACGCGTCCGAATTAATTTGGTTGTATCGATTGGGTTAAGCAGAAGATATACCGATCATCATAATGTACATAATTTGCGGATAAGTAATCAACTGCACCCCAAACAAGGCTAGTAAATGCTACATTAAAGCGCAAATATCGAACTGAGTTTGTATTTGCTACAGAGAGTGTACATAATTATATGTGCTCCAATGCTTTGCCTGCTTTCAGAAAATGAAGCTGGGATACTTCCATATTTTAATCATGGATTCAGAACTATGAAAAATAATAAAAATTACATCTATAATAAAGGCACTGATCCTGACCTACTCAATTTTGTAGCATTCGTTGGGGCAACATTCTGTTCTTTTTACAACTCCACAGGGAAATTCATGTTACTTTCTCCAATCAAATCTTTGTATAAAACTGATGAAACTGGTGAATGGGATGTGGGCATTCAATTTGGTATATATTCTGATGAATGTACTCTCAGGCACAACATTGTTCATCCAGACTCCTTACCACTGTCTTTTGAGGTCAAATTTCAGACTATATTAGAAGAGGTAACCACTATTATTTTCAATTTGGGTGAAATCGAATATGTCGTTGAATGCATTCCGCTTTTTAGTGGTTATTATTAATTCTAAGAAGAAAATGTAAATGTATATTTCCTTGTGTTATTATGTCACAATGTTTGTGGACATCATAGCATTACAAGGTATTTTCAACATTCACTCCAATATCACTAAGCCTAATCTACACTTTTAACAATTTCCTTATAATGCTACCACTTGGCGCTATTACTATAGCTACTCAATTGTCCTCAGGAGGCTGAGTTACCCCCAAACACAACCAGAGCTAGTAAATAATTCGAAAAAACCTTTTTCAAATTTTCGACCTGTCCGAGAATCGAACCCGGAACCTCCGTGGTGCAAGCCGAGTGTGATGCGCACTCTGCCATGGAGACGTCCCTAAGAAGAGAATGGTATCTAAGTGATAAGGACCTTCAATTTTGGTATGTACCTATGTCAGATTTTGGTCTAACAGTTTCTTGAAACTTTGGATTCAATCGAATATATCGTTGGCGTTTTTTCCGTTTTTTAGTGTTTTTCATTAATTCTGTCTAAGAAGAGAATGGTATCTAAGTGATAAGGACCTTCAATTTTGGTATGTACCTATGTCAGATTGTGGTGTAACAGTTTCCTGAAACTTTGGATTCAATCGAATATATCGTTGGCGGTTTTTCCGCTTTTTAGCGGTTTTCAATAATCCTGTCTAAAAAGAGAATGGTAAGTGCTAGAGACTTGAAATTTGGTATGTGCGTCCCATTTGGGTTCTAATTGTAGTCCGTTTTACATGATTAGTACCAAAAATAAAAAGGTCGTAACCTAATTTGATTTTTTTTTTTTCGATTTTTTTCAGTCAGTTCCATATTTCAGAGGCGATGTTCTACCTACTCTGGATATTATTTACTCAGTTCTACCTCCAAGAATGCAAGATGGAGAAATTATTTTGTCAGACGAAATCAAAAGAATTCTAGTAACTGCTGGACTTATTCTTAGAAAGGACCCCAATTTTATATCAGATACTTATGAAGTGTCTCAACGGTTGGAATCTTCATTTCCAAGCACTTATATTTAATTTGTTTTATCATTTCCCAGCGCTTATATTTAATATGTTTTATCATTTCCCAGCACTTATATTTAATTTGTTTTATCATTTCCCAGCACTTATATTTAATTTGTTTTACCATTTCCCAGCACTTATATTTAATATGTTTTATCATTTCCCAGCACACTTATATTTAATTTGTTTTATCATTTCCCAGCACTTATATTTAACTAGCTGAGTACCCGAACTTCGAGAAGATAAAATAAAAAATGAGAATAAAGGCCATATTATAAAACTCCACTTAAGTGCGAGTTAGAGTCGTCACTACCACTCTAACTCGCACTTAAGTGTCTGATTTGTATTTTAAAAAAGTGGCTTTACGTTTTATTGATTGTGAGTAAGTCAGTAAACCAACAGGGCTTTACATTTTATTGATTGTGAGTCAGTCAGTAAACCAACAGGGCTTTACGTTTTATTGATTTAGAGTCAGTCTGTAAACCAACGGAGCTTTATGTTTTATTAATTGTGAGTCAGTCAGTAAACCAACAATCAATAAAATCCATTTTATTGATTGTGAGACAGTCAGTAAACCAAGAGGACTTTACGTTTTATTAATTGTGAGTCAGTCAGTAAATCAACAGGGCTTTACGTTTTATTGATTGTGAGTCAGTCAGTAAACCAACAGGACTTTACTTTTGATTGATTATGAGTCAATCAGTAAGCCAACAGGATTGATTGATTGGGAGTCAGTCACTTAGCCAACTGGACTTTACTATTGATTGATTGTGAGTCAGACAGTAAATCTTTACATGATATTGTTTATGAGTCAGTCAGTAAACCAACAAGGATTTACATTTTATTGATCGTGAGTCAGTCACTTATCCAACAGGACTTTACTTTTGAATGATCGTGAGTCAGTCAGTGAACCTTTACATGTTATTGATTATGAGTCAGTCAGTAAACCAACAAGGCTTTACATTTTATTGATTGTGAGTCAGTCAGTAAACCAACAAGACTTTACATTGTTACCAAGAGAAGATAACCAAGGTCGTTTTTCTCTTCGTATTTGCAACAAAAACATTTTCCTTGATAGAAAAATCAAAATTTGCCTTTTCACACTTTATGATGTAAACAATCTACCAAAGAGTCTGTTCATAGTGCCCATTGCTTTGATAAAAACCTCAGAGGATGCTAATTTTAGAACCTTTTGAAATATTTCAATAGGTAAAAACCTACCCATCATTACTTTTCAAGTGGTGGCTTTGCTTTCAGAGATTGGCAGGG
Organism: Pachypsylla venusta; assembly: GCA_012654025.1. NCBI lineage: Eukaryota > Metazoa > Arthropoda > Insecta > Hemiptera > Aphalaridae > Pachypsylla > Pachypsylla venusta. The sequence goes on from CM022884.1 coordinate 16,581,227, forward strand.
CTTTCCAATATGTGCTCTGAATCTGATCTGTAAATATTGACAGTGGGCATTATAGCAATGTAACATTTTGGTTTATTATTTTCAATAATGAACCTTTAGAATCGTCACGAAAAAAAAAAAAAAAAAAAAAACAAGCNAAAAAAAAAAAAAAAAAAAATACCCCTCCCTCAAAATTTGATATTATACGTTTCAGGTTACGTGGTACGTAGAATCCAAAAATCGAATAAAAAAAAATTCATTTGACCGTCGCGTAGTACGCCGCGCGCCTTCCGCCGTGATAGACACTTTTGCAACTTAGTGTTGACCGATTTGGATGAAATTTAGTATATAGGTCCCATCTGATCTCTAATTGTGTTCCACAACTTTTGGGTGCAATCGAATACACCCTTGACTCCGCTTTTTAGCGGTTTTCAATCAAATATACCACTGGCGTTTTTTAAAGCGGTTTTCAATAGACATCAAGTTTGGTAGGTATGTCAAATTTAGGGTCTAATTACGTCCCAGATTTGGAATCGTCACGAGAACACCCACTCAATTTTTTTGCACCCTCCCCCCCAATTTTTTTGGGAGGGGGCAAAAAAGGTTTATTAATTTTTGCCAGGAAAATAACAAAGTAGAAAGCGCCTGAAAACAGTGCCATTCTAGTAAAAAATCACCATAAAAAACTTTTTAAATGGGTCATTTATATCGCGTCAAATAATTCCGAACAACCTTATAATTCCCTACATATTAGACGTCTCTGTGGCCAGAGTGCGCATCACACTCGGCTTGCACCATGGAGGTACCGGGTTCAAATCTTAGTCGGGTCGAAAATTTGAAGAAAAAAAATCGAATTTTCTACTTGGTCTAAGTTATGTTTGGGGGTAACCTCCAGAGGACAATTGAGTACATATGGTAATAGCGACAAGTGGTAGCATTATAAAGTAATTGTTAAGTATAGCTTGATGTATTGGAGTGATTGTTAAAAAAAAAATGCCTTGTAATGCTATGATTTCCACAAAATTGTGATATAATAACACAAAGAAATATACATTAATTTACAGCCAGCGTCTATGGCACGTTGAATACACCAGTTCCCGTTCGATCACTGAAGTTAAGCAACGTCCAGCGAGGTTGTATCATGTGGATGTCCACATGGGTTCGCGTACTCGTGATGCTGGTTTTCTTCCGGCACAACCCAGGCTGGGTGATGTTAATGTGGGTAGCTGGTTTGCAAGTTTCCAACGAGTGGAGGGTAAAAACCCCGTCTTGAATTACCAATAGATGTTAAAGAGACATTAAGCCAAATTAAAAAAAAAAAATATTATTTTTTTT
>CM022884.1:16608697-16625705 GCA_012654025.1 Pachypsylla venusta
GGGGGGGGGGGGGGGTGAAGTTAAAACCCTCCAATATATTTGTTCTGCAGAGGCGAAAGGGTGAGGAAGCTATTTTTACGTATGTATCCGCTAACATCACTGTATGGGATAAAATCTTGAATATAAAATGAAGATTAGAATTTACATTATCTTCACTTGACTAAAAATTGTGTGAGAACATCATCGGAGCTAGTGTCAGAGAAATGATCTTACGAGGTATTGGAGTGTGCCTAGAGTAGAGAATTTTTGGGAGAGAGAGAAATTTCCACTCCCCTCCCATTTCATTTATTTAATCTGAGCGCACTTCAGTGGGCCAGGCCAAGTTCCAGAAAACACCATTGTATATTTACACGAGGCGATTCACCGGGTTTTGCACACCGTCGTCACAAGGGATAGTTTAGTTTGAATATACATTCCGTAGTATAGTAAGTACTATTGGTAAATTTAAAGAAAACACTACCTTCATTTATTATTCACTTACTTTTTCACTTTCGACTGCAGTTTCGTCTACGACGTCAGCAAAACCTGTAAAGAGCGCATAAGGAAACATAACATCGTCTACTGGAAGCACCAACCTGTATACATCACGGACATGGCGTTCGCCGACGATCTGGCGATCCTGGCAAGAAATGAATCCAACTTGCAGCAAAATCTATTTGAATATTTGGAATGAAGAAATGACAGGTCGGGGCATGGTGATCAATGGCGAAAAGACCAAAACGCATGGTTATCTGTAGAAACCCCATCCATAAACTTGGAAAATCAACCAATAGAAGAAGTGATTGTCTTCAAGTATCTTTGAGCGCAAATATCTTCCGATGAAACCATAGATGCAGAAATTAATGGACGTGTGGCTGTTGGTACTCGCTGCTACCACTCTTTGAGCCGAGGCTTCATAAACAAGAAGGAAGTTGGTAATTAAACTAAGATCACTGTATTCAAAACAGTATACATGCCAACCTTGACTTACAGCGCTGAATCGTGGACGTAAACGTCCAAACATAAATCCAGATTACAAGCAGCTGAAATGAAATATCTGAGACGTGTAGAAGGAATAATGAGGAAAGATAAAGTAAGAAATACCATTATGAGAACTTCTCTTAACACCGAACCCATGCAGACTTTCAAACAGCAAGCCCAACTCCGCTGGTTTGGTCATATCATGCGAATGCCAGACCATAGATACTTGCATACCACGTCAAAACTGAAGGTCGAAGACCAAGAGGAAGGCCTCGCTGCACCTGGGAGGAAAACGTCATGGAAGCTGTGAGGGAGAGAGGACAGTCCTGGAATTGCGCCCCGAGTAGTGTCAAAGATCAGAACAAATGGAGAGCTTGCTGCCAAACCCGACAACAACGGTAGACCGGGAAGGATTAAGTAAGAATGTAATCTTTGATATCTCACAAAGAAAAAAAATATTTGAAGAAAGGCCATGTTCCACCCATTCTTCCATATAATTCCGCCCATGGAACTTTCTTCTGTCTCAATTCTCTTATAGTAATGCCGACTTGCCCAGTTTGTAATAAGGTAGTATTTTCCTTTTCTTCTCAGAAAAAGGACCTTGCTATNCTAACTGTAGGGGCTCAAATTAAACTAAAAAGGGTTCATTTGGGCTCAAATCGAGCTCATTTCATTTTGTGAGTCAAAATTCAAAAATGTTTTTGTGGCCAGCCAAGTTAATGTTACCGTTTCCTTGAGGACATTAGTAATCAGCTCCAACATTTTGGTGTTGGAGGAAAATTGTATCTGGGTGCTGCATTGCTCGGACCTCGGAGTACCGTGCTCAATGATTTAAATAAACTATATTATCTAAATCGTTATCCAGTAAGAAAGTACTTTAATCATTTCATTGGTAAGTTTAGCTTCTAAATTGCCCAGTGACGTATATACGGTGGGACCTTTGGGATAGCACCGATTATTAATTTATGTTTGTCTAATAACTATTCACTGCAAATATAGGCCATCAATATTCAGGTAATGCGTGTTATATACATAGTTTTCAAAATTACATGTAAAAACCGAAAATCTCGAAAATAGTTGAAGTTATAAATTCTTTTATAACATGTAAAAATTGATCTTTCGACAGCTTTCTAGGATAATCAAGAGTAGATATATAGACGGTGCCGCTAAAACGACACAAGGTGTCCGCGGAGATTTTTTTTTTATGAAAATCTCGAGATAAAGTAGGACCCAAAATATAAAATTCCAACATTTATAGTTTAGCACAGTGGCCGTGGGAAGCGTGAGAAATGTATGAATTTTTGACAATTTTTTGGGTGCTCGATAAAGGCGTTCCCATTGACAGACAAAAGTAAAATAAAAGTTAAACTTCATCTACTGCATGTTCCAACGACAAATATGAAAAGAAAAATTTAAAAAGTTTGGTCAAACCAGCGTGCTATATAGGACGCTGATTTCGATTTCTTTGGCGTTGCAAAACAAGCGTTTTGCTTGATGTCACCACTCACCACTTGATAAATAATGCACGGCAATAATTATATTTATAATTTGGCAACCTTGTTCATTCTCTAGTTTCCTCCTCTCTTGAAGCATCAACATTTCTATATATTCTCGTCAAAATACATAAATTTTCACTCTTACAAAATCATGGTCAAATTTCCCTCTGCCACGGGAAATTTCCCTTCATATCGCATTACTGTCAAAGCTATCCATACCTGTGTCATATTGGCAGAGTTTTTCTAATATTTCAGGTGTTCTGCGCATATGTCTCAATGGATATAATGGTTATATTCTCTTTGATCTGGAATACTTTCAGTCTCCAGTTGTGGTCATGGATGAGGAGAACGCGTACCATCAGTATGGTAGGTCACCAAAAAGTAAAGCCTAGAGCTTGAAATTTGGTGTGTATTTATATCAAGTTTATACATTACATGCACAAAGACAATTTTGGTTAAAGTTCTAACGTTTTGTGTCTTTGCTCCAATGTTTCTTTGAAATATGCTTCTAAGGTGGGTCCACAATATGACGAATGATGCAGAGCGACATAGCATCCAACAATTTTGGGTGGTGTAGACGTCCCAAATAAAAGCGAATGGATTACTTGCGTTCGCAGTTGCTGGCCGTCAGCACGGATACTTCCATCTTCCATTAATGAAGATTTTCCGTTCGCCCTAGTAATTTGAAAATTCGACGGAAATATAATTCGTCGCCTATATTTCCGTCGTGATAAAACAGATTCTACATTTTTTAAAAAGTGAAAACATCCCAAAAATCCCTGAAGCCAATCAGAAAGTCCACACTGTGGACTTCGTTTCAATTGTTGTTGCTGTAGTAGCAGCAGGTCCATCAAATCACATCTCATCTGTGCGGAGATTAAGAAATCTCGCCACCTCCATTGGATTCGTCCACAAGTCAGTAGTTGTCAGGGTTGTAGGCTTTGATGATCAGTTGAATAGGTGGGTAGTATCATGAGGGCTCCCGTTACACTTGAAACACACATCTTCAATTGTTGGATCAATTCGGTGTAGGTTAGTATTGAGTTGTTTGGACCAGCCAGAATGGAAATGGAACAGAATGCTTCTGGTGCATCTTGGTAATTTCTGCTCTTCTTTGGCTATTTATTCGATTCGGATTCCCCCGATCCGGACTGATCTGTTTCGGATTGAATTCGGCTGAACGAAGCATCCAAATAAATTTGGGTTGTGTCGATTGGTTTAAACAGAAGTATACCGATCATCATAGTTTATATTATGCGCCTTATTATTTTGTCTGCTTTCAGAAAATGTGCGTTGGATATTTCCATATTTTAATCATGGAATCAGAACTTTGAAAAATAATAAAAATTACATCTATAATAAAGGCACTGATCCTGACCGAATCAATTTTGTAGCATTCGTTGGGGCACCATTCTGTTCTTTTTACAACTCCGTAGAGAAATTCAAGTTACTTTCTCCAACCAAATCTTTGTATATAACCGATGAAAATGGTTCATTCGATGTAGGCATTGAATTTAATATATATTCTGATAAATTTAGTCTAACACAAGATATTTTTCCTCCAAACTACTTACCAAGGTCTTTTGATGTCAAATTTCAAACAATATTAGAAAATATAGAGGTAACCACTTTTTCGTTTATTATTTTAAATAATGAACCTTTGGCATCGTCACGTAACGATGCAGGATTTGGAATTTGGTATACATATAAGTTCTGTTTGGGATCTAATTGTACGCCGTAACTTTGGGTGAAATTGAATATACCCTTGACGGTTTTTCTGCTTTTTAGTGTTTTTCATTAATTCTGTCTAAGAAGAAAATGTTACCTAAGTGATAAAGTCCTGAAATTTGGTATGTATGTCACATTGGGGTCCAATAGTTTCCTGAAACTTTGGATGCAATCGAATATATCGTTTTCCACTTTTTAGACGTTTTTCATTAATCCTGTCTAAAATGAGAATGGTAAGTGCTAGAGAAATTTGGTATGTGCGTCCATTTGGGATCTAATTGTGGTCCGTTTTACATGATTAGTTCTAAAAATTAGAAGGTCTTAACTCTTGATTTTTTTTTTTTCTTTTTATTTTTTCAGCCAGTATCGCCTCCACCTTGGATGATATTTACTCTGGATGATATTTACACTTCTCTAGCTCTAAAAATGCAACCTAGGGAAAACTTTACCTCATACGAAATCAAAATTCTTATAGAAGCTGTTGGACTTCTTCTCAGAGATGACCCTAAATTTATATCAAATATTTATAAAGTGTCTCAACAATTGGAATCATCTTTTCCGAGCACTTATATTTAATTTGTTTTATCATTTCCCAGCACTTAGATTTAATTTGTTTTATCATTTCCCAGCACTTAGATTTAATTTGTTTTATCATTTCCCAGCACTTAGATTTAATTTGTTTTANACCAGTGTATCTTTACACGAAGCAATTCACCAGGTTTTTCACACCGTCAGATATCCGGTTCTACAGGGGATAGGTCATTGAAATTTTGAACATACATTCCGTAGTATAGTACAATACTACAGGATAAACTTCAATAGTGAATGTTAACCCAGGCAGGAGATAGGTAATTTCAAAGTTTGCATTTTTGGATACTCACTGACTGACTGACATATAGACTGATTCACTCATCATCAAAAGTTTCAGGTACTTCCCGCATACCTAGAGCGCTGAAATTTAGCATGAAGTTAGCAGTTGATATGCACGTAAAGGGAAAAATCCGAAAAATTGAACTTTTTAACTGTAAGTGCTCCAAAACGGTGTCGTTTTAGGGAAGACAATAAAACGTATTTTAATGTAGTTTTAACTGATAAAACACTAAAATTTTGCATAAAGTTAGATATTTACATGTAATTTAGCCGGAAATAATTTATATTTGAACTCTTACACTCCCGGTGCTCCTAAACGGTTCCGCTTTAGGGAAGGAGATGCTCGAAAACTAGTTTAAACTGGTAGGACGCTGAAATCTTGCATGTAGTTAGATATTTACATACAATTAATCAAGAAATAATTTATATTTGAACTCTTTTACTCCCGGTGCTCCAAAACGGTTCCGCTTTAGGGACGGAGATGCTCGAAAACAGTTTAAATTGGTAGGACGCTGAAATCTTGCATAAAGTTAGATATTTACATACAATTAATCAGGAAATAATTTATATTTGAATAATTTAGATCTCATTGGACATTTGGGTCCGGTTTACACAGAAATTTCCTGGTTTTCGATATGTTGTGTAATTGAAAAGAAGAAGAAATGAAGAAAAAACGGCTAAATATAATCAGTTTCATATAGTAATCTTACAAAAAGTATTGATATCTCACAAAAAATTATCATTGAAAAAAGGCCAAGTTCCACTTATTCAACCAAAAAATTCTGCCCATGAAAGTAGTGATATCTATTATTGGGGCCAAGTTTATTGTTGCTGCTGTATATCCCGCACTTAAATTTTCTGTCTCAATTCTCTTAAAGTAATACCGACTTTACACTTGGCCAGTTTGTAAAAAGGTAGTACGAGTATTTTACGAATCCCCTTAGAAAAAACTGACCAAGTGTAAAGTCGGTATTACTTTAAGAGAATTGAGACAGAAGAACGTGCAATAATAAATTTAAGTGCGGGATATACAGCAGCAACAATAAACTTGGCCCCAATAATAGATATCACTACTTTCATAGGCGGAATTTTTTGAAGAGTGGGAGGAACTTGGCCTTTTTTCAATGATAATTTTTTGTGAGATTTGTTTTATCATTTCCCAGCATTTATATTTAATTTGTTTTATCATTTCCCAGCACTTAGATTTAATTTGTTTTATCATTTCCAACACTTATATTTAATTTGAGTAAAGTCTACAGTTCTCTCAGAAGTATTAGTAATACTTTTTCTTTATTCTTTCAATAATATCTAATTTTGCTCTCCTATAGGTAGTAACAGATTCAGTGAATGCTCGATGCAAGTCTGCCCTAGGTAATACGATATCTTATCCATTCAGCATACCTCATGCTGGTGGATTTTAATTTCTTTTCAAGTTGTTGGATAGTCAGTTTATGGTTATATCCGCATTAGAAAATTGATTAATTTTTGTAAATAAATATTCGGTATTTTCTATTTTAATTTCCAAGTTGTTATTTTTATTTCGTACCTAAATAGAGTCCCACACAATTAATAATGTTTCAACCGTTTTTATAAAAAAACAAAAATTAATTTCATAATAAACAACAAGGCCATATTACTAAATGTCAATAATACCCGTGTCATAACTACTGGAGAATTGATATTTTGCTAATGTGTGGGTCCAGGTAAATGGGATCATGGTAAGAAATTTATTTTGTATTATAATCTACTCAAATAGCCAAACCAGTATAGCCTCCTCAGGCCTGAGGGGGCTATACTGGTGTACTTCAATTTTGTAGTGCCCGGCTGTCAAATCTATTTTGTAGTGGCCAACGCTCGATGTACACACCTGTACACTTTGAATTTTGAAATTAGGCGATAATCCTAACACAGAGAAAAATAAAAATTCCGAAGTTTTATTTTCACTCTCCAGAAAATGTTGTTTCCAATCATTTTGTTTTGTTTACATTTTGAAATTTTCATTTGGCGCAGAGATTTTTTTATAAGAGTGAATGAAACATAAAATGGCGCGGGCTTGGGGCACTACGAAATAAAAGTACACGGATGCGTACATCGGGCGTCTAGCACCACAAAGCTCTTTTTACGCTTGGGCCTGAGGAGGATAGATGGAGACAAAAAATGGCAATTCTATGAATTGCACAAAACTGAAATTCAAATGAAAGTTCAAAGACATGGGAATTATAGAAAGCAAAGAATTTATCAATCAGCCAAAATAGTATTTGGTCAATTAACCCTTTCAATTATATAGATCAATGCGAATTGATACCATACTCTTAATAAAAACCGTACCTACCATGAAAACTATCTTGTGCCAGAGTTAACATTGAAAGGGTAGTCCCCTAACGAAAATTAGTTAGTCACTAACGATTATATAGTTTATTTGATAACATTATAAATTTCATTCAAATTGTCTTCTTCTTTTCTCAGTGTGCTGTATCAGTATTGAACTGATACAGCGTTACCTCTCTATATTGCCAGGCCTATTCTTTGTCTTATACTCCCCCGCACGTCGATCCCTGGTCTCATGGACCAGAGACTTGGATATTATGCTGAACATATCCAAAAGCCAAACGTTTCGACGGCGAAGGGAGTAAGTATGGAGTATCGTCCACCACTTTTTGTGCAACTTAGTCCATGTTGACCTGTTTTATCGACGTGAGCTCCACAACGACATGTGTGAGGTACACATATCGGTGCTCCCAATCTTAAGCCGATTGCTGCACGAAGGGATATATCGTCTAAAAAACATCCCACATTGGCTATGGGAATGGCATGTAGCCATGCGCCTGCTTTTTTGTTCTTAACGATAAAATTCTAATTTTGTCCGTTAGTAATGTCTCGTATTTTTTTCTTTTTTAATTAATGGTGTCCCAGTCATGCTGTAAGTTAGAAACGGGGGTATTTTCTGCGCCACTTATATGGCACTATACCAGAATCTGTAGAAGCCAAAAAGGCGGGTAATGCTACATCTCTTGCTGCCCGTATGCCCAAGCCCCCATGTTAACTGGCAGACACGCCTGTTGCTACGAGAGTCCATCTAATTTTACATTAGCTATCATTTCCAATCCGTGTCGAATAATTTTGTCAAATTTTTCGAGTTATATAGTGCCATGTCGCCAGGCCTCAAAAGTTCTTAAGAGATATAATAGTTTTGGTAAACTCAAAGAGTTTTTTAGAAGGAAAAATACGCGATGTGCATGGAGGTCATGAAGTCGTTTTATGAGGAGGTCAATTTTGTCAATTTTTCTGTCTGGAGCGCAAGGCACTCCCTCTGGAAAAAGTGGCGAGCCTAATAAGGTTAATTCACGCAGACTGGGAAAAATCATGTTGGGAAATTTGTTTGATATTATATTTGATAATTGTTCGCGTATAACAGGGTCTGGTTTTTTTACGTAAACCTCACATTTTTGCATGTTAAGTGACAAACCAAGTGATTTACCTACGTTTATAATTTTGTCAAGATCTTCCATCACCAGGTTAACGGGACCGCCCAACGTTCCGTCATCAAGGTACCATAAATTTAGTGGACATTTTAGGCTTTCAATCAGTTTATGAATACCGTCACAGAACAAAAGGCTACCCAATGGGTCGCCTTGTTGAACGTCACAAGCAGATAAAATAGTCTTTCCTTGATACAACAAATATGATGGTTTTCTGCACATTAGGGAGATGGAAGCAAAGTACTCGGGAAAGTGTTCCTTTACCTCATACAACAGTTTGTGGCAAACTATTTCGTTGAACGCGTTTTTGAAATCCAATTTCAATAGAACTTCATCATTCTGACCATTATTATCTTCCAAAAAATGTCTAGTTGCGTGTACCACATTTTCCGCGCCATTTGGTGTCCCGTAAACTAATTGTTATGGGACATAACATGTTTCCTAGTGGAGTCATCAATCTCTTACTGATACTCTTACCCAACATTCTATGAAACACGTTACCGACAGAATAGACAGCAAAAAAAAAATATATATAACAAAAAAACAACAAACAATAACACAATAGACAGCAAACACGAAGCAATAGACATTGACCCGATAGGGATCATCAACTAGACTTTGGCCCGATAGGGGTCATCAACTAGTGGTGAAATGGGCGACCTGCGACGCGGTCTCTGAGAGACCGCCCGCCGTTGCGGTGAGGTCTCGCGGCGTTCCAGGTCATCACCGGTTTCCCAGCGTCCAAGATATTTAATAGGGCTTTTGCACATTCTTGTATCTATCTATCAAATTAAACCCGTACATGACAAATAAATAAAAGTATGTGGATATATTAGGGATGGGATTTTCGACTCACTTAAGTGAGTCGACTTGACTCGATTCACAAATATTAGTCGACTCAATGAGACAACTCTCGATCTCGACTTCCAGCGAGTGACAATTTACAAAAAAAAAAAAAAACCTTATTCGATGAGAAAGACATAATAAAACCAATTGACAACCAAGTGGCAAGTGGCATTTAGTCAATAAATGTCCCCAACTTACGGACTCACGACTTGACTCGACTCACAAATATTAGTCGACTCAATGAGACAACTCTCGATCTCGACTCCCAGCGAGTGACAATTTTCAAAAAAAAAAAAAAAAACCTTATTCGATGAGAAAGACATAATAAAACCAATTGACAACCAAGTGCAAGTGGCAAGTGGCACTTAGTCAATAAATGTCCCCAACTTCGGTGAATATATTAAAAAGACATCACAATCAATCGCTACGGTCCCTGCCAAATTTCAAGTCTGTAGCATTAATAGTTTCGGCTCTACGTTGATCAGTCACTTAGGACATTGTCTTTTATACAGGCTGTCCATAAAGTCTCACCCCACCCCCCGTATCTCGAGAATGGCTCAAAAATATAAGAAAACGCAAAAACTCGTATACTTTAGATTTTAGGCGGATTAATTTGAGACTAAAAATTTTTTGGCCTCGGCCAGCCGTTTAGGCTGGGCACCGACTGGATCAAAAATCTTAAATGATAAGGTATATCAAGTGACACCTTGTTTTAAAGGATTCGTTAATACGAGTTCACTACAGAAAACCGGAGATCTCTAGGATCTACCGTTCACGAATTACAGGGTGGAACTTGTGACATGGACCCTTTGCGGCCGCACCGAAATGGTAGGTACAAATGATTAGAAATTTATGATCCCAAATAAGTAATTTAGTAAAGAATAGTGCTCGAACAAGATTTTTGTCCCATCCACTTCGATCGCAGATTTCGAGCTTTCTTAGACCAAAAGTTTCAAAACAGTTGGATAGGTTTGGACTAAGAAGGCTAATCTCTGCGGTCAAAGTGGGCGAGACAACCATCTTTTTTACTAAATTATTTATTTATCATAAAAACTTATTTCTAGGCATTTTTACCTACCACTTCGGTTTTATCCCACTCACTTCGACCGCAGATTTCGAGTTTTCTTAGACCAAAATTTTCAAAACAGTTGGATACGTTTGGTCTAAGAAGGCTAATCTCTGCGGTCAAAGTGGGCGGGTCAACCATCTTTTTTTACTAAATTATTTATTTATCATAAAAACTTATTTCTAGGCATTTTTACCTACCATTTCGGTGTGGCCGCAAAGGGTCCATGTCACATGTTCCACCCTGTAATTCGTGAACGGTAGATCCTTGAGAGCTCTGGTTTTCTATAATGAACTCGTATTAAGGAGACCTTTAAAACAAGTTGTCACTTGATATACCTTCTTAATTAAGATTTTGAAACCAGTTGGTGCCCAGTCTAAACGGCTGGCCGAGGCGAAAAAAATTTTAGTCTAAAATTAATACCCCTAAAATCTAAGGGACACGTGTTTTTCGTTTTCTTATATTTTGAGCTATTCTCGAGATACGGGGGGTGGGGTGAGACTTTATGGACACCCTGTATATAAAAATATCCTATTGGTAACTTTAAAATAAATAAAATAAAACTTTAAAATAATGTAAAGGAGTCAGTTTCCTTGAAAATGTATCGGAAGTGGAAAAGTGGATGAATCCTCGTCATGAATAACGGTAGTGTTTTTTAATATCAGGGACTAAAGTAAGAGAAAACTTAATTTATAAGAGCAATTTGGGACCCATGGGTTGATCATCTGTAGATCAAGAGTCAATTCACTAGAGCTAAAAGGTTGACCAACGGGAACCAACTCGAACCCACTCCAATAGCACTACGCTTTACGTATTTTGGTTGATAATTGTCCATTGTTATCCCAAGACTTGAAGACTCAATGTGTTCAACCAAATAGAGTATTTTTATCCTCCCAGAAGTAAGCCGAAGATATAATAATGACGCAAGGGCGCGAGCAAAAAAGTTTACCTTATCAGTTGAGAATTAAAATAATACGTATACATTTAAACCAAAAAATTAATGTTGCCTCTGGTGGTGAAAGGGTCTGATTGTCTATTGCTATGCTTATTAATGACACCAGCAAAAATATATTTTATTGGGGAAGTCATTTCAGGCTGAGTGACACGAGGTAGTCAGAACAGAGCATTCAACAGAGTTCGATCATATGAGTGACTAATAGCTGTTTCGCCCGTGCTTCGCTACGATTCTTATTACTATTTTTGTTTTTCAAGGACAATGGAAATTCGGGGGGGGGGGATATTGGTTTGTGTCCACCCTGTATATCACAACCTTTAAAAATCAAGATTTAAACGTTTCACCAGGCGTCTTAGATGCACGGCCATTCTTACTTTTTAGTATTTTCTAAATTTTATTTTACCCGTTCCCAGTTTCGAACTCGTAACTCTGGAATAGCTGGCCATACCTTAGCAGAAATTGTCCTAAAATAAGGACTAAACAGACACCTAAAACTTTCTCGCTTTGAATTGATATGTTATGGCGACAAAATTTAAAATATTGGACCGTGACTGTCCGATTTTGGAGAAGAAATTAGAAATTTGGCCGTAACTGGAAAACGGTTTGACATATTTTAGTTTTGATAATTTTCCTGGGGTCGTAGACCATGATTTTGGGGGGGGGGTTCATTCCCATCAATTTTTTGATATCTGCTACCGTTTAGGCTGTGGTATTGTAACAGACAACCCCTCATACATAGTTACATAGGTACACAAATTTCTGATTTATATATGAAGAAGATAGGGTAGATATCAGATTTGTTAAGTAACTCGAGACGGCGTTGATTGTTGATTTTATATAAGTTAAAAATTAAATTGATTTAAATAATTGTAGTATAATAAAGAGACCAATAAATTCAAGAAATTGTTCACGTTTAAATTAACCTATAGCTCTTCTTATTACATCTTCATGTTTGGGGATTTTCCACCAAATATTTCCTGGAAGTTATAAAGGCTAATAACCGTAGGAAACATTTGTCAATTTATGGTCCTACTTCATAAAACATTTTTTTTTTCCAATATTAAAGTCGAACTGTTGACAGTTTTTTCCTCTTTTTGGCAAAAACTCGAAATTTGGGCTCTGAGGGACTTACTTACTTTCCGTGTCCGGAACACCATGTATTTGTCAGATCTTGTGTTTTCAAAATGTTGCGGCGGATATAGCTTTGTCGTTTGGCGCCATCAGGTATTTTAGAGTAGAGTTTACGTAATAGAGTTTAGTAGAGTAAGACAAGAAATGAGCCTCGTCTGTAGTTGTACCGCATTCACAAATGTTCCACATCATTGAAAGGACGAAAGTTGTCTTAAGAGAGTGACTGTAGATAATAGAAACTGGTTGAGAGGAAGAAGGACGAAAGCTCTCTTAAGACAGTGAGTATAGATAATAGAAAATGGTTGAGACGAAGAAGGAAGAAAGTTGTCTTAAGACAGTGAGTATAGATAATAGAAACTGGTTGAGAGGAAGAAGGACGAAAGTTGTCTTAAGAGAGTAGTATAGATAATAGAAACTGGTTGAGACGAAGAAGGACGAAAGTTGTCTGAAGACAATGAGTATAGATAATAGAAACTGGTTGAGAGGAAGAAGGACGAAAGTTGTCTTAAGACTGTGAGTTTTACGATGATTTAAAATTATCATCAAAATGTTCAAATTAATTTTCAAACATTCGCGGGTAATGGCAGCGCTCTTTGTTTTAGCAACAACATAACCTAAACTTAATCAGTTAATGAAAACTTGTTCAACAATCAACTGAAAATGCCATACATACATCATAAAAAACACAAAATGTTTCATTAAAGCACGAGTAAGTAAAAATAATTTTCGAGGGGACCCTTCCCATAAGTCAAAACAGGGCCCCCTAAATCGTAGCTACGCCACTGAGTGTTATAATATTTCGTTTATGTACCATATTTTTGTTTTTCCGATGGAATTTTCCCATTCTACGTATAATGTAGGTTACGAGAACTATCGCTATTGGATCTCATTCTTCCTAAAATATTAAGCGAAGTAAAGGATTTTTCAGTAACAATGAGTTTATTTTTTATAATTATTAGCGTTTCGTTTCTTCTTGAAATTTCTGGTAAGTAAATTTGGACCTTTTGATTTTCCATAAAATTTCCGGTAATAGCCCAATATACAGGGTGCTTGGCTGTAAGTGGAACCCTTGTATATGGTGGGTAGCTGATATCAAACGGAATATATTTTTTCTGGAAATTTCTAGTAAGTAATTTTTGTCATCATACAACTTTTGAGGTTTCCTAGTAATAATAATAAATCTATTGGTCATTCGGGACGGGGGTTTTACACTCCATTCGCTGGAAACTTGCAAATTAGCTGTTCACATTGACCTAACCAGCGGAAAAATAGCCAGCATCATGAGAGCGGGAACCCACCTGGACACCCACATGACACAACCTCACTGTACGTTATTTAACTTCATTGATCCAACGGAAACTGGTGTATTCAAAATCATTCCTCAAAGTTGCTCTAAAATAGGGGTGTCGATATTACATTTAAAGAAAGTATCTTTAAAACTAGATTGCTGGAGTACTTTTTTTGTACGTTATTGCTGGACATGCGTCATTTTGACTCACCACTCATTTTTCCTTGATGACTCACTACAAACTAGCGTTATCGCTGAACATATGTCAAAAAGACTCACCAAAAAACTAGCGTTATTGCTGGAAATGCGTCAAAATGACTCACTTACTTTTACGAAAAATTACTTTAGAAAAACAAAGAAACAACTACGGATATGCTCACTTCAACATCTTACTTGAAACTGAATGTGCGAATAATACATGGAGTCTCAATGGGATCGAATAAAAAAGAGGGGGGAGGGAATAGAACTAATCATAGCTATACGTCAAAATGACTCATGTCCAGCAATTTAGGCTTAATTTTCTTTTATAAATTGCAGAAAAAACAGAAGCTGGATACACGGGCGAAGCTTCTTCCAGTTCTAATGTTCCGCCTCGTGAGGAAGACACTCATTTTAGATGTACGTATGACAATGATGCTTATGAAATGGGTGTCACGGATGGTCCAATTTTTGATACCAGACCGGTTCCCACTCTTCAAGTGAACGATGATACAATGCAGGAGCTCTTATCTGGAATTGAGAGAATTCGAATATCTTATTCGACGCTGATAATCAATGATGTAGTTAACTTTATCAGGTGAGGATTTTTCCGTATCTCAAATTGTGAGATTATTGTGCGAACAAGTGAATTTGGCGTACTGTCGTCCGATAAGTTCCTCTCAATGTGTTTTCATTCCTAAAATATAAACACGGGTAGGGGAGTTTGAAATCTCTGGGCAAATGAGAAACGGTTTGTGCATGAAGTGAACGATGATACAATGCAGGAGCTCCTATCTGGAATTGAGAGAATTCGGAGATCTTATTCGACCCTGATAATCAATGATATAGTTGGCTTTATTAGGTGAGGATTTTTCCGTATTTGAAATTTTGAAAATATTTTTTTTGTTTGTGCTTGAAAAACTTATCTTTCTTTCAGTGGCGGCCAGTGAATATTTTGCCTGGGAGGGCTACATTACACCTGACAATTATGACACTGTGTACAGTTGGGAAAAGAAACCAAGATTTTTTGTGTTATTTTTCAATATCTTAAGATTGGCTTCATATTTTGTAATCTTAAAATAGGGACTATTACAATCTCTTACATATCTCGGGCAATTCAAAAAAATTGAGTGTTCCCCCAATTTTCTCACGCAGTATATATTTCAAGAGTTAATGATATCCCGGGCAGGAAATAGATAATTTCAAATTTAGCACTTTTGGATACTTACTGATTGATTGACTCACTGATTCACTCATCATCGAAAGTTTTAGGCACTTCCCGTATATCTGGATAGCTGAAATTTTGACATCAACGTACGGGGAAAAATCCAAAAATTTGAACTATTCCACTCTAAGTGCTCCAAAACGGTGCCGCTTTAGGAAATGTTTCAAAACTAGTTTAAACGGCTAGAACGCTGTCACCTTGCATGAAGGAAGATTGAAGATTAAAGGGGAAAAGATTTATATTCATTCATTTACTACCTTTGTTCCACAATAGTGTCATTTCTGGGAAGAAAATGCACGATAGCCAGTTTCAATACCTAGCATGCTGGTCTCTTGCATGAAATTATAGACACTTAAATGCAATTAATCTCCCAAATAACAAAATTTAAATTCTTTAAATCTCAGTGCTATAACTTACACTATAAAGGGAAAAAGATAAAATATTGCTGTTTTCATTGGCTTTGTAGTGTATAAGAATTTATTGACAATTTGGTGTTAGATCTCAGTTGGATATTTCGGTCTGCTTAACACAAAATTTTTGGCCATCGAAAAAATAAGAAGAAGGAGCTGAAGAAGAAAACAATAAAAACGGCTAAAGAAACAATTACAAATAGTAATCTTTACAAAAGATATTGATATCTTACAAAGATAAAAATTATTTGAAAAAGGCCATGTTCCACCCACTCTTCCATATAATTCCGCCCATAGAAGTAGTTATCAAGCATGTCGGTAGATATGCTTACGTCAAGAGTAAGCAAAGCTACCGACTATATTAACACGAAAGATAGTTTGTAGGTATGGAGACCCACTTTTTTCTGCCACTTCCAGATGATTTTTTGCAAATTTTATTTTATATTCTGTATGGGGCATGGTAATAGATGGTGTTTCCCCCAAATACGATGATTCTACGTTTTGTTAAACGTGTTTCCCAGACACGNAAATTGTATCTCGGTGCTGCCTTGCTCGGACCTCGGAGTACCGTACTCGATGATTTAAACAAACGAGATTTTCTAAATCGTTATCCAGTAAGAAAGTACTTTAATCATTTCATTGGTAAGTTTTGCTTATAAATTGCCTAGTGACGGATACACGGTGGGATCTTGGGGATAGCAACGATTATTAATTCATGTCTGTCTAATAACTATTGACTGCAAGTACAGGCTAACAATATTCAGGTAAAATGTGCGTCAAGTGCCCGGGCTCAAAAATTTGATTGTAATTTTTGTTTATAGTTATTTACCTCCACATATCCTTGTGGAGGTAAATAATTTTCAGTTGACAAGAACTTGGGGCTCATATGACATCACCTTCTTTGTGGGAAAATCGTTTAGAGGTGACATAAAATTGACACTTATATATCTCCTCCTTTCTGGGGAAATTGTGTAGAGGTGATAAAAAGTTGACACTTATATGATATCACCTTTTATATGATATCACATTCTTTGTGCGTGTGAATTATTTGGAGGTAACATAAAATTAGCACTTATATGATATCACCTTGTATATGATATCACAGCCTTTGTGGGGAAATTGTTTAGAAGTGACATAAAATTGGCACTTTTATGACATCTATCACTTCCTTTGTGCCTACAATTTTCAGGAGATATTTTTAAGAAGAGTCAACCACATGCATTTAATGTTTGTGTGTTGAGGAACATTTTCTTGTCGTTTTTATTTGCACACCAAGAGTTTTTGGGGGATATCACTTGTTTTTTTTTTTTTTTTTTTTTTTTTTTTTTTTTTTTTTTTTTTTTTTTTTTTTTTTTT
>CM022884.1:16633745-16644485 GCA_012654025.1 Pachypsylla venusta
GAAAGCTCTCTTAAGACAGTGAGTATAGATAATAGAAACTGGTTGAGACGAAGAAGGACGAAAGTTGTCTTAAGACAGTGAGTATAGATAATAGAAACTGGTTGAGACGAAGAAGGACGAAAGTTGTCTTAAGACAGTGAGTGTAGATAATAGAAACTGGTTGAGAGGAAGAAGGACGAAAGTTGTCTTAAGACAGTGAGTACAGAGGAACATCAAGAATGCTCTCTGCATAGTGGCCGATATATCGGACACTAAAGTTTGGAGACCCGTAAAACTTGTAAACCAATTAAACACTGTAGGGAGTTATTTTCATCTATATAATAATATTGCTCTAAAACTAAAATCATAATTTTGTTAAAAAAATATTATTTTTAACTTGAAAATTATAAAAAACTTACCCCCGAGTCGCATGAAATTGAAACCGGTCCGACATCCCCGCTGTTGACTTCTCGAATGATAATAAAATGTAAACAAAGTGACGATCAATGCATATCGGCTGATTCACAATAATGTTAGAAAACTGTTCATGCAATCTGCTTGTCGAAAAAAAATAGCAAGTATCCAGATATAGTCGATTTATTGAGCGTCCGATTAATCGGACGTTATGCAGTAATGGGTTAAAATTCTGCGTAGATTCCCATATAATTCTGCGTAGATTCCCATATACATTTATTTCTTTTTGATTCGCGGTTTTCGCTTACTGCGTCAATACTGCAAATTCCCAATATTTTCCAAAGATACTTGTGTAACATATCAAATCACACAGATTTTTAGTGCTTGATCACGTGGTTATGTTTGTTTTTGTCCCTGAAAACATTTTTGCGTTTCAAAGTATTTGCAAATTCTGCAAAATTACACTATTTAACAATAAGACCTGGATTTTTTTTTTTTTTTCTTTCTTTCTTTTATTTTCATCACTTTTTTAGCAGTTGCTCAAAGTGCCTTTCCTCCTTCTTGTACACAAAATTCCGTACTTTTGATCCACCCTTAATGCAGAGCCGCAGATATTGACCGTGGGTGAACCCCTCACAAGCTTCGATCACCCTCCTCTTCAAATCTTCTCTGACTGCAGGATCTAGATTTTTGTAGACTTCATTTTTCAAGTAGCCACATAAAAAAAATAATAATCGGGTATCTTTATCGAAAACGTTATTGGTACGAAAATCAACTTCTCAAACACGAAAAGAACCGCATATCGTGTTCAAGGATGCAATACCTTGTTGATAGCTATATTTTCGCTATTTCACTGCAGAGCTCAGCACTGTACAAATAGAGAACTAAAAGTATTCCATATTACCCGACTAAGTCATAATACCCGAGGTTCCTCTATTTGTATTTCAACTCGCACATTTCGTTGGGGAACCACATTTTTGTTTTCCACTGTGATTTTCCTCGTCCACGTATATAATCTAATACGTTGACTCCCTGTAGCAATTGACGTAGACAATCGCTCAAGGGTTTTAATAATAATATTAAACTCCCAGAGGTAACTGATGATTCAGTTATTGGGGAGTGGCGACCTAGGGCAGGGCCCAAGCAAGTAGTTGATGATCCCTGGATGGTTACAAGTATCAGTAACGTCCCAAAAGTAGTGTGGTAACATTTTAATGTTACCTCACTACTTTGTTTTCTTGCCACGTGCAAGACGGACAACACTCCACAATAATACCGGGACATGGATAGGTTGAACTCTATTCATTTTTCATTATGAAGATGACGAAAAACTATTGTTATAAAGACCTCGGAAAAACGCAACCTCCTGGGGGGGGGCAGCACGAGGGCTCTTCTGGAGCCACCGCTCCAGAAGTGACAGCATGCGGGCCGGTGGTGATCGCAGGGAGACAAGAAGAATGTGGCAGACTGCGAAACAAAAACGAATGAAGATGGGCCTGCAGACATACCCAATGAAGAACAAATTACAGAATATTGGGAATCAATATGGAACCGAGAGACGCCATGTAATCTTGAAACTAGCTGGATGAAGAGAGAAGAAAAAGAAAATACCTATATAGTATATTATATGTCATATTATGGCAGAACCAGCAGTATCAGCAGAAGTACTAAAAGAAATAATCATGAAAAGTCATAACTGGAAAAGCCCTGGTAGTGATAAAATTCACAACTATATATAATAAAACTAACTAACACTCACATCAAGCTAACTCAGTTTGTCAATTAATTCATTAAAAACCCAGACCAAATTCCTCCATTTATAATGGAAAACATATCCACTACCAAAAGGCAAGTTTAGGAGAGATCACTCGAAGTATAGGATAATCACGAGCTTGCAGACTATCTATAAGATCATGACAGCATGCCTTACTAATCTCTTAAACAAACATATAGAAAAACAAAATATAATGCGTGTGGAACAGAAAGGATCCAGGAAGGGCGCTAAAGGATATAAAGAGCAATCTATCATCGACTCAGTAATACTCAAAGAAGTCAAGAAGAAAAACTATCTTCTTGTTACGTGGATTACGAGAAAGCTTATGACAGCGTACACCATCAATGGTTAATTATAGTCTTGGACTATACAAAGTCTACCCCATATTGATAGAATGCCTTCACCAAATGATGCAATCCTGGAAAACCACCATACACCTAACGACAAAACAAACATCTATAACCAAATCAAAATAAAAAGAGGTATTTATCAGGGAGATTCTTTGTGTCCCTTGTGGTTTTGCCTAGCATTAAATCCGCTCTCCAAAATGTTCAATAGAACGAAAATAGGATACACCTTGAAAAACCAAGTGAAACACACCAACCTATACCAGTTATAAATTAATGACATGAAACTATACGCAGTATCCCATGATCAACTGAAAGAACCAGTCGGAATAGTTGAGCAGTTCTCCAGGGATATATGTATATCGTTTGGGCTTGACAAATGCAAGGTGATAAATATGGATAAAGGAAAGTGCCGACCCGGCGACATTCAACTAGCAGAAGCTGGATTGATTGAGTAAATGAATGAACAAGATACCTGGGATATTAGCAAGCTAGATGAATTGACCAAAAAAGTACGAAAGAGACTTTAGCTGGGGAATATATATAGATTATGTCGATAAGAATAAAACAGTAAGCACTTCTTCAAAGCCATCAGCAAGTTCGCTATACCTATTCCGACATGCTGAAGGAACTACTGTTACAAGGAACAAGGAAAATAATATTCGTTTTACAATGGAAAAATACATGGAAATCCGAGAAAAACTTGCAAAACCTTCCATACACCATACGTTTGTAACGTTTGTTAGTTTTTTTAAAATTTTCTCACCAAATTAACCAAATGCGATTCAAGGACAAAATGTGACATTCATCGTATTTCGATACTTGATGACATTATTTCTTCCACAAATCATTTTATCTAGTGTAAATCTAAGTTGTCTCTTCCATGCTGCATACTCTTGGGAATTTTCTAGGTGGGGTGGCAGCTGCCCTCCTGCCCTTCCTACGCCCATGCAATGCTACTGGATCTCATTCTTCCTAACAAATTAATTATTTCTGAATTCACGTTCTTCATAATTTAGCGGGATCAGCACCAAAGCGATTTAAAGGATTTTTCAGTAATTTCACACGCCCCTTGTGTTCCTCGAGACGACTGATACGACCGACTGAGAGCGATGATCGTTGTACGATTAATCGTTGAACGACTATTGTTGGTGGCTATGTTCCTCGGAACGATTTTAACTGAGCGTTGTATACGATTTTTTGCAGTCAGTGTGTTTTAGAAGCTTGTATTGGGCACTTCTCTGTTAAAAATGAGTTTACCTGCTCGTAAGAGGAAATCTCCAGTGCCCTTTTATTCAAGAGATGGAGGAACACGAAATAGTCCACCAATTGTTTGGTATTAAGAGTGCCACAATACGCCCTATGTTTCTGTTCGAAAATGAGGAAGGAGTTTATCAAAAATTGATTAGGAACCACCAGCGCCTAGACGACCAAAAGTTTCGCGATTTTTTCGACTTTCCGTTGAGCAGTTTGAGTACGTATTGGAATGAATAAAGAACGATATCCTCAAAGAATTATAAAAATGTATCATATCACATCAAATAGTCGGTAACGACTACGATTATATTCTAGTATTTCCGAACGACTCTCAACAGCTCAACGACCGTCTTGTACGATCAACCCGACAGTCGTTGGGAGGGACACGGTCCTACTGAAATGCCATTACAATGGTGCTCCAATAGAATCGTAGGTACAACGATCGTCGTTCACTAATAATTGTTTAAATCGTCATGAGGAAGACGCACCTTAAGTCATAATACCCGAGGTTCCTCTATTTGTATTTCAACTGGTAAATTTCGTTGGGGAACCATATATTTGTTTTTCCACTATAATTTTCCACGTCAACGCATAATGTAAGATGTGGACAATTGGACCTCATTCTTCTAAAAAAAAATAACAGACATTATTTCTAAACTTACTATCTTTATAATTTAGTGGAATTAGCACCATACCGATTTAAAAGATTTTTCAGTAACAATGAGTACATTTTTTATAATTATTAGCGTTTTGTTTCTTTTTGAAATTTCTGGTAAGTAATTTTGGACCTTTTGATTTTTATGAAAATTTCCGGTAAGTAGGTAGGTATATAATTTTTGTCATGATACAACTTTTGCTTTCTTTAAATTCTCGTAATAATAATAATAAACCAAGAAATCTTTAATTTTCTTTTATAAATTGCAGAAAAAACAGACGCTGGATACACGGGTGAAGCTTCTTCCAGTTCTAATGTTCCGCCTCGTGAGGAAGACACTCATTTTAGATGTCCGAATGACTATCTAATGAGTGTCTCGGATGTTCCAATTTTTGATCCAAGACCGGCTCCCATTCTTCAATTGAACGATAGTGCATTTCAGGGGCTCTTATCTGGAATCGAGAGAATTCGAAGATCTTATTTGGGGCTGATGTACAATGATGTAGAAAGCTTTATCAGGTGAGGTTTCTTTTCGTATTTGAGATTGTGAGAATATTTTGCCATCTATTGAATTTGCGTACTGCCGTCCGAGAAGTTCGTGGCAATTGTAACGCCACCACTGCCCATAATAATATCACGCCACTCTGTCCGTTTATTTTCCTGTTAACTGAATCAGCACTTTGCTGAATACCGAACCGAGTGAGTTGCAGCAGTGCACATTGACGAGCAGGCAGTCAGTTTTTAGATTTGGAAGCATCGAGACATTTTATATTTAGAAAGAAGATAATATTTTAATTATTGAACAAGGTAAGCTTTTTCCAATCATATTCCTTATTAAGTACCATTTAATATTATTTGAATTATAACTAACATCCATTTTTATATTTAATTAACATCTATATATTTATTTATTATTTTACCATCAATAAAGAACATTAGTGATTTATATTATTATTATTTCCAAACCTTCGTCTTAATTAATTCTTCCATCTAAATTTACTCCGTAGAAAGACGTTAAATAAAGTGGACGAAACTCCAAGGATTTACCCTTGGAGTTGCTGGCGTTTTATCGTGCAGGTATCCGTCACAACCAGGCACACGAAAGACGTCACGATAAACGTGGAAAATCCCAGGATTTACACTTGGAGTAGCCACCGTTCTATCGTAGAAGCACCCATCACACAATGTATTGTAAAGTGGCGCACCCGAGATTTTTTTTCGGGGGGGGGCCTAAAATATATTAAGGCTATTCAGGTTATCTAATTTCCCAAGTGAAATGTGAGGATGTTTGATGAAATTTGAGTTTATGATGTTTGTGCATAGCAAAATATCTTGCTTTGATTTAGTCATGATAGCGTTTTTAGGGATTTGTTTTAAAAATACTGCAGTCTTTTCTGGTCAAAAATAGGAAGGGGTGTTTGAAATCTCCGACAATTGAGAATATGTTTGCGCATAAAAAAGGCGTCTTTTTTGATTCAGTCATATTTATTCCTAATATCGCCAGTCTAACATGAGGGGAGGGGGGTGAAGTTAAGACTCTCCAACAAATAGATATAATATATGTATCTAATGAATTTTAGTAAATTGTTTTAAGTTATTTGTTCTGCAGCGGTGAAACGGTGGCGGAGCTATTTTGACGTATGTATCCGCTAAACGTACTGGGTTCGATCACTGTATACGAATAATAACTTGAATGTATAATGGAGGTTAAAATTTACAATAGCTTCACTTGACTAATATTAAAAAGCTTAGTTTCGTCCTCTCCCGGGAACATCATCGGAGCTAGAGTTTCAGAGAAATGATCTTATGAGGTATTGGAGTGTGCCTAGAGTATAGAGAATATGTGGGAGACAGAAAAATTTCCCCTACCCTCCTATTTCATTTATTTTTTTAATCTGAACGCTCGGCTGTGCGCCAGGTCAAGTTCCAGAAAGCTCCAGTGTATCTTTACAGGAAGCAATTCACTGGGCTTTACACACCGTCAGATATCCAGGTCTGCAAGAGATAAGCTCGGAAATGCCCTGTTTTGAAAATGCTGCTGTATCCCTAGACGCAACACTAAAGGAAATTTTTTGATTTTGTAAAAAGATTTTAAACAGTAGTTTTTTTCTCTTGGAAAATACAAGTTTTCATTTTTCCGTTTTTGTGGAATATTTCTTCACCTCTAAGTTTAATTTCTTTGTAATTTTTTCAAACCCACCGATCAAAAATAGATGAGGTGGTCCGACGAACACAAATCTTTTTTAGTGAAAGCATACTTCTCTTATGGGCATTCCATTGTTGTGACACAGCGTGCATTCCGAGTTCGCTTCAGAATTCCACCCATCGGAAAACAGTCTCGATGTCATGAATTTACCTCTTGGTATTTGGTTCCAACAAGATGGTGCCACGGCTCATACAGCCCGAGTTTCCTTAGAGGTTTTAAGAGAAATGTTTCCTGGACGGCTGATCTCAAGTCGAGGTGATCTCTTTTGGTCGGCGAGCTCGACGGGACTCGCCCTTGTGATTTTTTCTCTGGGGCCATCAGAAGGCAGAAGTTTTCAAACATCTTCCAACAAATCTTGATGAGCTAAAGATATTCATTCGTCAAGAAATTGAACAAATCTCCGTTGAAATGTTGGAACGTGTAAACAGAAATTTCCAAAATCATCTTCAGCAATGTATCGACAATGGCGGCCATCACCTTCAAAATATTGTATTCAAAACTACTTGAAAATCAAATTCCGACCTTTGTCTTTCAATTAGTAAAATATTTTTCTTCATCTATAATACTTTCGTTTTTAAAAGGGTATTAGCGAAGTATCCACTCGCACTTGTAAAGATTTTGTTTGTGTATTATAATTAAACATTCAAGTGACACTTCAAGCACAGGGACACTCTGATACAATCGTCTTCAACTGGACCTGTAGATTGGTGAAATTAATTGAAATATTAATTTTTTTAAAAGTCAAAACATGGGTCTATAGTTTTGTAAAACTAATTAGTTTCGTTCAAAATCACTTTCTAAACTGAAAGACATAAGAAAAAATTTAAGACAATCTCAAAAAATGCCCAAAATTTCTGCAGTATTACAATACTTTATCTTCTATAGGAAGAGAAAGTAAAAACGATACAAATCTGTTCTAGAGGACAAAAATAAAAGTTTTCTTATCGACAGGTCCGGTGTGCGGTAACGCTTATAATTAATTAATGAAATAAATTGACCAATAGCAACACAATGTTTATCAGCTGATCTATCACTCGAGTGTCAAATATTTGGTATGTTCAAGCTTGGTTGGTATGTGAAAACTAGACCTAAGGCGAAGTGCCTACTCGGCTTATTGAAATTTGCCTAAATTTTCAGTTGTCGAATTTCCATCCCTTGAGTGGTGGTAATTACAGATAGTAATCTTTACAAAAAAGGTAAAGTTAAAGGGCAGGGGGTGACATTTTGGGACGCATGCTTTTTTTTGTTCTAGCTTTCACAATGCATACAACGAATCAGGAGAATCATTTGAAATATTTTTTGATGATTTTGATATTACGAAGATGGAAACTCATATCGAGCCAATCATTATAAGTTTCCTTAACGACATTAGTGAGCAGCTCCAACAGTTTGGTGTTCAAGGAAAATTGTATCTGGGAGCTGCCTTGCTCGGACCTCGGAGTACCGTACTCAATGATTTAAACAAACCAGAATTTCGTAATCGTTATCCTGTAAGAAAGTACTTTAATCATTTGATTGGTAAGTTTTGCTTCTAAATTGCCCTGTGACGGATACACGGCTGGCTCTGGGGAACAGCACCCTCCCACACAAAAAAAGAGAATTCTGGTGATGGGAAAATTTCGCTCACAAGTACAATGCTACAGAATACGTTCTTAGTTCTCAGTGTTCGGGAGTTCTTTCGTATACTTGTGGTTTGGTGTCTTATGGGTCAAATCCAGACCGTATGGAAGATGATTGGATCAGGAACAAATCAGTAAGGGTTTCAAAATAACTAATAAAAAAAAAGGTTCCATTTGGGTTCTAAATTGAATGGTCCCGGAAACTTTTCCTCACTATCAGTATAAATTGCAAAAACCCGATATTGTGGAACTCAGAATCTAAAGAATTCAAAAAGGTGAGCACAAAAAACCCTGGATAACCTTTTCCATAACTTGAATTCACCCCTTTGAACTTTGTAAGATTGATCCCTGAGTTTGAAAGAGACTGAATTTTTCTGGTGATATTGGTCTTCAATGTAATAATAAATAAATATTAAATAAAGCGTGTCAGCAGACGCGCGCATGTCAAGGGTAAGCAAAGCTGCCGACTATATCAAGCGAGTTGGTAGATATTAATCGAATTTTATTTATTTGAATAAAGGATTATTCAGGTTTCCTCCGCATTTTATTTCGTGAAAAATTTGGAAGCAAGATGGCGAAAATGTTCGTCGTAGAAAGACGGTTGAGGTGTCCTTGGAAATGAGATGAAGTAAAGGCCACACCTTTGCTATAATGAAGACAATAGCGTAAAAAACAAAAGAGATAATGGATACGACTACCTCAACGACAATAGTTAGCGAAAAAATTATAAGAATGGAGATTCCGAGATATAAATATCTTTGATAATTGCAGCAATATGTATAAAGGAAAAAAAATAGTGAACATTTTGAGTGCAGACCCCCGTTCAATTGCAACATTATTCTATTAAAACTATCTAAACTATGAAATGTCAAACCAAATTGGAGTCATGACCAAAATCTCAATGTTCCCAAAAAATTTCATTCAGAGAATAAAGATATTTTCTAAGCCAAAGATCATACCACGCTGAATACACCAGTTCCCGTCAGATCACTAAAGTTAAGCAATGTCGGGCGTGGTCAGTACTTGGATGGGTGACCGCTTGGGAACAGTACGTATCGTTTGCTCTTTTTTCCGTCCCAACCTAGGCTGGGTGAGGTCAATGTGGGTAGCTGCTTTGCAAGTTTCCAGTGAATGGAGGGTAAAACCCCCGTCTTGATGACCAATAGATGTCAAAGAGACGTTAAGCCAAAATAATAAAAAAAAAAAATCTAGTTTCCTTGTGTAAAAGTTGCTATCTTCAAGCATCAAAATTTCCCTATTTTCTTGTCAAAATAGATAAATTTTCCCTCTCACAAAATCATGATCGAATTTCCCTCTGCTGTAGAAAATTCACCTTCATGCCGCATCACTGTCAAAGCTATCCAAAACCTAAGTGTCATATTGGCAGAGTTTTTCTAATATTTCAGGGGTCCTGCGCATATGTCTCGATGAAGAATATTTTGGTTATATTCTCCTTGATGTTGAACACTTTCAGATTCCGGTTGTGGTCATGGATAAAGAGAACGTGCCCCATCATTATGGTAGGTCACCAAAAAGTGAAATTTCATTGTGATGGGATTATTTTTGTATGGGAAGTGGTTTTCCTATGAAAAAAGGTTGGTCCCCGTCTATTCACAAATCCTGCCCCAATAAGATAACTCTAAATCTTATCCATGTATATCTTATGCGGGGAAAACGTTCGGAAAAGCGTTTCTAACTCCGTTCAGACGCTTTTCCAGGTTGTCCCGCCCACTTTGACTGCAGAGATCCTTACCCATTTAAATTTTTTTTAGACAACAGAACTCTTCCTAATCTCCCAGTGTTACCAAGTGTTCCGTAATTACGCTATTTATACCGTATTTTAATGTGCCCGTACCGTAACAATAGTTACCTACTACCGTACACTGAAAATACCGTAATTTTAGAAATTTGACCAACTTGGTTATAATTTTTATTTGATTTATTTACATATAAATTTAGAAAAAATGCATAATCAAAAAATGGTTCGGGGTAAAACTTTACAAAATGGGAGAAAATACTTATACCATAAAAAGGGGGAGAAGGGAAATAAATCTAGCTTTAAGTATGTTTGTTCACGACTTTAAATTGATACGAAAACACAAAAAGTTTGGGAAGGTCGCTTCACGTTCGTTCTTTTACCAATTGTGATAGTTTTTTAAAAGTTTTGTTTTTCTATGAGAGTGTGTTAAAAGTTGAGCATTTGGGCTTGAAGAAAATAGAAAGTAATATGTACTTACTACAGTATCAGTACCTATTACTTTCTATGCAAAGGTGTAGTTTTTGGCTGAACCATGTGAGTATATCCTACTAAATAACATTTTGGTTTTGGTTTTAATTTTTAAATTAGATCACATTTAGGTTTTAATTTTTAAATTAGATAACATTTTGGTTTTAATTTGTAAATCAGATAACATTTTGGTTTTAATTTGTAAATTAGATAACATTTTGGTTTTAATTTGTAAATTAGATAACATTTTGGTTTTAATTTG
>CM022884.1:16645349-16664809 GCA_012654025.1 Pachypsylla venusta
AGGCTGGGCACCGACTGGCTTCAAAATCTTAAATGAGAAGGTATATTAAGTGACACCTTGTTTTAAAGGTCTCGTTAATACGAGCTCATTACAGAAATCAGAGCTCTCTAAAATCTACCGTTCACGAATTACAGGGTAGATCATTTGACATAGACCCTTTGCAGCCGCACAGAAATGGTAGGTAGAAATGCCTAGAAATAAATTTTTATGATCCCAAATAAGTAATTTAGTAAAAAAGATAGTTGTCCCGCCCACATTAACCGCAGAGATCGAGCCTTCTTAAACCAAACCTTTCCAGCTGTTTTAAAAATTTTGATCTAAGAAAGCTCGAACTCTGAAGTCGAAGTGGGCGGGACAACTATCTTGTTGGAACACTATTTTTTACTAAATTACTTATTTGGGATCATTAAAATTTAATTCTAGGCATTTTTATCTACCATTTCGGTGCGGCCGCAAAAGGGTCCATGTCATTTGTTCCACCCTGTAATTCGTGAACGGTAGATCCTAGAGAGCTCTGATTTTCTGTATTAACGAGACCTTTAAAATAAGGCGTCACTTAATATACCTCCTCATTTAAGATTTTGAAGCCAGTCGGTGCCCAGCCAAAACGGCTGGCTGGAGCCAAAAATATTTTAGTCTAAAATTAATTCCCCTAAAATCTAAGGGATACGTGTTTTTGCGTTTTTTTATTTCATTATTCAGCCATTTTCGAGATACGGGGGGTGGAGTGAGACTTTATGGACACTCTATATATATATAGCACGCTGGTTTTATTATTCTTGGTGTTGCAAAACTATCGTTTTCCTTGATCGTTTTTGGTCTTTCCTCCTATGTTTTTTTTTAAATATGCTTCTAAGGGTGCGTCTACACTATGACGAATGATATTGGTCGGCATAACGTCTAACCCTTTTGTGTGTTGTAGACGTTTCAGTAGGAAACCGAATGGCTCAGTTGCATTCAAGTACATTTGAGTAATCAGGGGTGAAAATTTGATCAAACAATGACTAATGAATCGGTTTTAGAAATTTCTCACAGTTGCTGGTCGTCAGCGCCGATGCTCCCATTATTGAAGATTTTCCGTTCGCCCTAGTAATGTAGTGCCTCGCCTATATTTTCGTCGTGATAAATCAGATTCTGCATGAAAATACCTCCAAAAACTCCAATGAGGCAAATCAGCACGTCCACGATGTGGATATCGTTTCAATTCGTTTTGTCTTTCCCCAATCCGGACTGATTTGGTTTCGACTAAACAACGCGTCCTCATTAATTCGGCTAAGTCGATTGTTTTAAACCGAAGTATACCGATCATCATAATTTACATAATACGCCTTATTATTTTGTTTGCTTTCAGAAAATGTTCGTTGGATATTTCCATATTTTAATCATGAATTAAAAACATTGAAAAAAAATAAGAATTACATCTATGAAAAAGGCGCAATTCGTAACCGACTCAATTTTGTAGCATTTGTTGGAGCACCATTCTGTTCTATTTACAACTCCGTAGAGAAATTCAAGTTACTCTCTTCAACCAAATCTTTGTATATAACTGATCAAACTGGTGGTTTGGATGTAGGCATTCAATTTTACATATATTCTGATAAATTTACACTAACACAAGACATTTTCCCTCCAGACTACTTACCAAGGTCTTTTGAAGTCAAATTTCAAACTATATTAGAAGATATAGAGGTAATCACTTTTTCGTTTATTAAAACAATATTAGAAGATATAGAGGTAACCCCTTTTTTTCGTTTATTAAAACAATATTAGAAGATATAGAGGTAACCCCTTTTTTTATGATATAGGGGTAACCACTTTTTCGTTTATTAAAACAATATTAGAAGATATAGGGGTAACCACTTTTTCGTTTATTATTTACAATAATGAATCTTTAGAATCGTCACGCAACGTTGAACGATTTGGATGAAATTTGTTATATAAGTCTCATTTGGGTGGTCTAATTGTAAGCCGTAACTTTGGGTGAAATCGAATATACCGTCAACGGTATATTCGTCATTATACCGTCATTAATCCTGTCTGAAATGAGAATGGTAATTGTTAAAGACTTGAAATTTGGTATCTACGTCCCATTTGTGATCTAATTGTGATCCGTTTTACATGATTAGTTCCAAAAATAGAAAGGCATTAACCACTCTTGATTTTCATTTTTCTACTTTTCAGCCAGCAACGCGTCCACCTACTCTGAATGATATTAACACTGCACTCGTTCCAAGAATACAAACTAGACAACCTGTTAATTCACAGGAAATCAAGAATCTTCTAAAAGCTGTTGGGCATATTCTCAAAGAGGACACTAATTTTATATTAGATATTGATAAAGTGTCTCAACAATTGGAATCTTCATTTCCCAGCACTTATATTTAGTTTGTTTTATCATTTCCCATCACTTAGATTTAATTTGTTTTATCATTTCCAAGCACTTATATTTAGTTTGTTTTATCATTTCCCAGCACTTATATTTAGTTTGTTTTATCATTTCCCAGCACTTAGATTTAATTTGTTTTATCATTTCCCGCCACTTATATTTAGTTTGTTTTATCATTTCCCGCCACTTATATTTAGTTTGTTTTATCATTTCCCATCACTTAGATTTAATTTGTTTTATCATTTTCCATCACTTATATTTAATTTGTTTTATCATTTCCCAGCACTTAGATTTAATTTGTTTTATCATTTCCAAGCACTTATATTTAGTTTGTTTTATCATTTCCCAGCACTTAGATTTAATTTGTTTAATCATTTCCCGGCACTTATATTTAGTTTGTTTTATCATTTCACTTAGATTTAATTTGTTTTGTCATTTCCCAGCACTTAAATTTAATTAGTTTTATCATTTCTCATCACCTAGATTTAATTTGTTTTATCATTTCCAAGCACTTATATTTAATTTGTTTTATCATTTCCCGCCACTTATATTTAGTTTGTTTTATCATTTCCCGCCACTTATATTTAGTTTGTTTTATCATTTCCCAGCACTTAGATTTAATTTGTTTTATCATTTCCCAGCACTTAGATTTAATTTGTTTTATCATTTCCCAGCACTTAGATTTAATTTGTTTCATCATTTCCCTACACTTAAATTTAATTAATTTTATCATTTCCCAGCACTTAGATTTAATTTGTTTTATCATTTCCCAGCATTTACATTTAATTTGTTTTGTCATTTCCCAGCACTTAAATTTAATTAGTTTTATCATTTCTCATCACTTAGATTTAATTTGTTTTATCATTTCCCAGCACTTATATTTAGTTTGTTTTATCAATTCCCAACACTTAGATTTAATTTGTTTTATCATTTCCCAGCACTTATATTTAATTTATTTTATCATTTCTCATCAGTTAGATTTAATTTGTTTTATCATTTCTCATCAGTTAGATTTAATTTGTTTTATCGTTTCCCTGCACTTATAATTAATTGGTTTGATTTTTTCCCAGAACTTAGTTTTAATTTGTTTCATCCTTTCCTAGCACTTATATTTAATTTGTTAGATCTTTTCCCAGCACTTAGTTTTAATTTGTTTCATAATTTCCCTGCACCTATAATTAATTGGTTTTATCTTTTTCTAGCTCTTATTTTTAATTTGTTTCATCATTTCCTAGCACTCATATTTAATTTGTTTTATCATTTCCCTGCAGTTAAATTTAATTTGTTTTATTATTTCCAAGCACTTAGATTTAAATTGTTTCTTCATTTCCCATCACTTATTTGAATTGTTTTATCATATCCCAGCACTTATATTTAATTTGTTAGATCTTTTACCAGCACTTAGTTTTAATTTATTTATCATTTCCCATCACTTATTTGAATTGTTTCATCATTTCCCATCACTTATTTGAATTGCTTTATCATATCCCAGCACTTATATTTAATTTGTTAGATCTTTTCCCAGCACTTAGTTTTAATTTATTTATCATTTCCCATCACTTATTTGAATTGTTTTATCATTTCCCATCACTTATTTGAATTGTTTTATCATATCCCAGCACTTATATTTAATTTGTTAGATCATTTCCCAGCACTTAGTTTTAATTTATTTATCATTTCCCATCACTTATTTAAATTGTTTTATCATTTCCCATCACTTATTTGAATTGTTTTATCATTTCCCATCACTTAATCATTTCCAAGCACTTAGATTTTATTTGTTTCATCATTTCTAAGCACTTAGATTTAATTTGTTTTATCATTTCCAAGCACTTATATTTAATTTGTTTCATCATTTCGTAGCACTTATATTTAATTTGTTTTATCATTTCCCTGCACTTAAATTTATTTTGTTTTATTATTTCTAAACACTTAGATTTAATTGGTTTCTTCATTTCCCAGCACATATATTTATTTTATTTCATCATTTTCCAGCACTTATTTTTAATTCGTTTCATCATTTACTAGCACTTATATTTAATTTGTTTCATCATATCCCTGCACTTAAATTTAATTTGTTTCAACATTTCTCAGCTCTTAGATTTTTTTTTTTTAT
Organism: Pachypsylla venusta; assembly: GCA_012654025.1. Lineage (NCBI taxonomy): Eukaryota > Metazoa > Arthropoda > Insecta > Hemiptera > Aphalaridae > Pachypsylla > Pachypsylla venusta. Next base: position 16,649,852 of record CM022884.1, read on the forward strand.
CATTTCGCAACACCTAGATTTAATTTGTTTTAAGGTGTATCGGAAAAAAATCGTTTTTTTTTATCCACCTTAGCCAAAATTTTGTTTGGTGGAAAATTTTTCTATCCATGTAGACTTTGAAGAAAACACTGTACTGACCAAAGCCAAATTGCGAATAGCAAAAAAAAAAAATAGACTAGAAAATGAAAATAAAGACAACAAATTATTTTTCAAAATTGTATAAATATCTCCGGAGTGGCTATTATATGAAGATATATTTGATCATTTAATTGAAATCAAACTTAATTCTCCAAGAAATTAGTTTATGGTAAACAAAAAATATTTGTTTTATTAATGGTACAATAATTTTTCTCCTGATTAAAAACGAGCAGCCTACGCTCACTGGGCTCACTTCGCTTGGTGCTTTAGAGGCATGGTCGTTCCTAAAAAGAAGAAAAACATCTAATACAATTTAGTAAGAAAATTGTCTAAAATGTACAAAAATATTTTCTTGTCAATATCCCAAAAACCTTTGAGCCCAATATTTCAGCAAATATTTTGATTTATAATTTGAATCTTTGAATAACATGTTAATTATAAGTGTTAAAAATATTAACTTTTAAATAAATAAAAACAAGACACTTACCAAAACTAGTTTCGAATCATTCGATTCATCGTCAGTCTAGTCGAGTCTAAAGATGGAAGGAGACTCTCTAGTTTCTTTATAAATAATGTTTTTGGTAAGTGTTTTTATTTAAAAGTTTATAATTTGCAATAAATAATCTATGAAATCCTTAAAAAAAAATAATTATTTTTGTTTTTTAGAATAGCATTTTTTATATAATTTTTTCTCCAGAATACTGCATTGCAATTTCTTTCAAAAACCCTACAATTTCCACTATGTAAAACAAACTATGTTAAAAAATCTATTTTTTATGTACTTTTCTCTCGAGAATCCTGCATAATATTAACTATATTCTATTTTCCGACCCCAATCTGTACCCACTATCTTCTCGAATCAAATGCTGCTTGAACTCTCTGCAGACTCGTTGTTCGTCTACCCCAATCTGTCCCAACTATCTTCTCGAATCAATTGCTGCTTGAGCTCTCTGCAGACTCGTTGTTCGTCATCTTCATGTCGGTTCCTATGCCCTTCATAATACAAACTATATTCTATTTTCCGACCCCAATCTGTCCCCACTATCTTCCCGAATCAAATGCTGCTTGAACTCCCTGCAGACTCGTTGTTCGTCATCTTCATGTCGGTTCCTATGCTCTTCATAATCCTCGTCCCTCATTTTTCTATCCATGTATTCGAGATGACTCTGGTCTGAAAGAAGGAAACAAAATAATATGTTCTATTACCAGTTTGTAGGCGGCCTTTAATGGATCCTGTGTTGTTCACAATCCCACAAATACATTGTGTAGAGCTCAAATAAAGACCACTTTGCTTAATAAACCCCTATACCCAAATGGACCCCAAAGTAGCTAGGGTCAGGGGTGGATTTTTGTGATTTCAAAAGGTCAACGGTTTTGTTTTAGACAAGAGCTATTCCGGTATTTTTTGTAGCAAAACAAGTTTTAGAAGACATGTCATACCTTAAAACACCAAAAAAATACGCATCAAAAAGTTTTACGCATTTTCATTTCATAACCCCCTCCCCCATAACTCCACCTCTGATCGGGGGAAAATTGGCAAATACTCACCAAAGGAGCATGATAACAATCGGAGACGTCATGCAAAAAATTGAGCCAATCGAAAATAATTCGATTTTTAATAATTATTTTTCGATTTTTAAGTGCCAACTTTTGGTGGCCCTAGCTACATTGGGGCCCATTTCCTTATAGGGGTTTATTGAGCTCAGTGGCCTTTATTTGAGCTCTACTATACGTGGTTTCTTTTTTTGCATAACCTTCTGAAACACCCTGTATATTTGAACTTTGAAACTGTTAAATTTGGTCAACGTCTATGGCACGTTGAATACACCAGTCCCCGTAAGATCACTGAACTTAAGCAACGTCCAGAGAGATTTCGCCAAGTGGGTTGTTCACGCCTTCAACCCAAGCTGGGTGAGTTCAATGTGGATAGCTGGTTTGTAATTTTCCAGCAAATAGGCCGTAAATACCTTTGCTCGAATCTCGAATGAGCAACAGATGTTAAAGATACGATTAGCAAAAGAGATTTGAAATATTATTATGTAGGCATTTTATTAGGGTACACCGGTACACAGAAGGACCAATTATTTTGCTATGAAGATCCCAAAACATATTTTGGCATCAAAAACTGTACATCAAAAATTTCGAGTCTTGTCTTTAATGACAAGATAACTAGAGTATTTATCCTACATTAAGTTTCAACTCAATGTTAATATTATCGCTACCTAAATTCGGCAACGGCACCGATTATGCAACGGTTGTACTGCACCGATTATGCAACGGTTTTACTGCACCGATTATGCAACGGTTGTACTACACCGATTATGCAACGGTTGTACCGCACCGATTATGCAACGGTTGTACTGCACCGATTATGCAACGGTTTTACTGCACCGATTATGCAACGGTTTTACTGCACCGATTATGCAACTGGTTGTACTGCACCGATTATGCAACGGTTGTACTGCACCGATTATATTTTGGGAACCAAATACTCACCAACATCCCGCCTGTTCCTATTATGTGCTGATTGAGTAGTCAATTGTTTTCTCCTCGTTTTTCTGGTCCGATTCGATCTCTGAGTTGACGGCGTGGTTTTTATCCTTCTTTTGGTCCTCTTTGGTTTTAAGGGCTCAATATCTTCTTCTGGTATCTCAAATGCATCTCTTACGAGTTTATTATCTGCACTTATATTGCCTAGAAAGAATTGGGAAGTGCAATTTTAACATAGAGGATTCATGCGGTGGCATCGTAAACCAAAATATTAACACGAGGATTGCCAAGCACTATTCAAGTACTTGCAAACAAAATCAAGGATAAAATGATTTTTTTTATTACAATAAGTCGCTATTACTTTATTAAAATTTTAAAAAATATAAACTAAATAAATTATTATCTTACAAAAAAATAAAATTAAATCCCAGGAATAAAATAATGTAAATGAAAATAAAAAAAAATCGCTAGACCCTAGGAAATCTATTCTGAACCAGAATTTTGTCCTTCCTGACATCCCACACAGACAAAATAATGTCTTTTGACAGTGTTTATACACACTTATTTCTTGCAGGTGATACATAATTAGACAATTTAGACACTTTTGACTTTAATAGCCAATTTATGGTAGCTTTTAATTGTTGCTTTAGACAATCAATGTATTGGTACCATGCATTGGTATAAAGTACCCGCGCCCAAAGTTTGGCTTCAATATCATCCCTTAGAAGGCTTAGAACATACATCCATATCCATACTTCCATACTAATATATTAATGCGAAAGTAACTCTGTCTGACAGACAGAGTTACTTTCGCATTTATAATATTAGTATGGATGATGATGATGGAAAATATTGTTTGTGACAATTATTAAAGGTCTCATTAAAATAAGTATCATAATTTGATTACTACAAGCTTTTTGCTAAAACGCGGGTACTTTGTACCCCCCCCCCCTTGGCAATGCTAGGGCTAATCTACCAAATTTCGGGGTATTTGAAAATTAATCTAAATCCTTTTAAGGGGATGTTTTTTTGAAAGGGATTGATTGATTATCATTTTTGCACAATTATTTAATCACCGCGACTTACCTATATCTTTCCCATGTACACAAGTCTTTACCTCATTGCTTATTGTTTCCTCTTGTCTTTAATGCTCCTTCTATTTCATTCATCTCACGTATTAGTTCTCCATGTACACAAGTCTTCACCTCAGTGCTTGTTGTTTCCTCTTCTCTTTAATGCTCCTTCTATTTCATTCATCTCACCTATTAATATTCCATGTACACAAGTCTTCACCTCATTGCTTGTTGTTTCTTCTTCTCTTTAATGCTCCTTCTATTTCATTCATCTCACCTATTAATATTCCATGTACACAAGTCTTCACCTCATTGCTTGTTGTTTCCTCTTCCCTTTAATGCTCTTTCTATTTCATTCTACTTACCTATTGGTTTTCCATGTGCACAAGTCTTTCTCTCAGTTGTTGTTGTTACTCGTTTTCTCCCTTTTCTTTTCCTTTTGGTTTCGTTTAGTTTTTTGTTCACTTTATCTATAATCGTGTTTCTTTCATTAGAATAATTACAAAATCGTTCTTTATTATCTGAAATGTTATTTAAAAAGTAAGTCTGAACTCTTCAATACACGCCACATCCACATATCTATAATATCTGACAAATAGAGTGTCGCAAGCATTGGAAACAATATTGTCAATTAAATCAAGGAATGAACCCACAAAAATAATGGACCCCAGAAAACATTTTTAGGTAAAACCTAGTCCGATATCTTAAAATTTGTCTCGACAATAAAATGAACTCAAAGCAAGAAAGATATAGGTAACCCCTTTTTTTTTAATTTGGTTTAACGTCTCTTTTACATCTATTGTTCATTCAAGACGGGGGTTATATCCACCATATGCTGGAAACTTGCCAAGCAGCTTCCCATCGTGACATCAACCAGCCTGGGTTGGGCCGGAAAAATAGCCAGCATCACGAGGCCGTGAACCCACGTGGACACCCACAAGGTACAACCTCGCTGGACGTTGCTTAACTTCGGTGATCCATTGGAAACTGGTGTATTCAACGTGCCAGCATAGACGCTGGCTAGGTGACCGTATAATTTTGAACATAATTTCCCTTTAGATCAGTGAAGTTAAGCAAAGTCCAGCGAAGTTTTACTATGAGGGTGCGTTAGGTCAATGTGGGTAGCTGGTTTTGCAAATAAAAGCGAGAATAGAGGGTAAAACTCCCATTTCGAATGACCAATAGATACCTAGATGTTAAAGAGACGCAAAGCCAAACAAAAAAATTAATAGGTATTATTTCAAAATTATGAGCAGCCACCAGCCATTTTTTTTTTTTTTTTTTTTTTTTTTTTTTACGGGTACCTAATAGGTATTTAGAAAAAGATTAACCACTGAGATATGCCATATTCTGACGAAATATATAAACGAGGAACCTATGTTTCTTAAAGCAAAATAAGAAATCTAGATATGCCAACGATCATACCACGTTGAATACACCAGTTCCCGTCAGATCACTGAAGTTGAGCAACGTCGGGCGTGGTCAGTACTTGTCTGGGTAAGGTCAATGTGGGTAGCTGGTTTGCAAGTTTCCAGCCAATGGAGGAATGTAAAAACCCCGTCTTGAATGACCAATAGATATTAAAGAGACGTTAAGCCAAATTTTTTTTTTTTTTTTTAAANAAAAAAAAAAAAAAAAAAAAAAAAAAAAAAAATCTAGCACAACATTAAAATGAATAACTATGTTACCCCTTCAATAATAATGTATTTATATGCGCAAACACTTTTTTATTAATTTCCAGGCGCACACTTGTGTAATATACATGTTGCTGATAAGCCGAAACTAAAAAACTTAAAAATTACTGACTTACATTCTAACTCATTCCTTTCAAGTTTTTGTTTTGGGCCAACAGGATCTGCATCGGGCACTCCCATTCCACCTTTCTGAAAACAGAGAATTGTTATTATTTTGCATTTTCATAAGTAAAATGCACCCCGAAAAGTTTACATTAAGTAGTGTTCCTAGAAGATGTCAATCCAATTGCTAAACAAGACCAACGTTACTCAACTTTAGTGATCTCATAGAAATTTCTTTTTTAAATGTTTACATTTAAAAAAAAATATATATTTTTTGGGTCTTTTAAAAGTTGTCTTAGCCAACGATCATACAACGTTGAATTCACCAGTTCCCGTCAGATCACTGAAGTTAAGCAACGTCCGGGCGTGGTCAGTACTTGGATGGATGACCGCTTGGGAACACCACGTATCGTTGGTTTTTTCCGGCCCAACCCAGGCTGGGTGAGGTCAATGTGGNAAAAAAAAAAAAAAAAAAAAAAAAAAAAAAAAAAAAAAAAAAAAAAAAAAAAAAAAAAAAAAAAGTTGTCTTAGCCAGCGTCTATGGAACGTTGAATACACCTGTTCCCATTAGATCACTGAAGTTAAGCAACGTCCAGAGAGGTTGTACCATGTGGGTGTCCACGTGGGTTAGCTCTCTCGTGATGGCTATTATATTTCCGGGCCAACCCTTGGGTGAGGTCAATCTGGGTACCTGGTTTGCAAGTTTCCAACATATGGTGGATGAAACGCCCGTCTTGAATGAACAATAGATATAAAAGAGACGTTAAACCAAATTAAAAAAAAAAAAATTGTCTTTATGGATGACATTTTTCTTAATCCTAAAAATATTATCGACAAAGACCTCGTGCCAAAAAGATCAAACTTCTTTGTTACCAATATCTTTCTTCGTAATAGATGGTTAAATGAGTAAGCTTGTTGATTTAAATGCATTTTATTAACTTTGGGATGAAGGTAATCCCCTGGAAATGGCAGACCGGTGTACTTTTTATTTTCAAAAAAGAAAGTATGAACTGATTCATTTAATACGAACATAAACATAGTGGTCCATACAGTTGGCCCGGGAGGTGGAATCAGGTCCGTAGGCAGAAAATCCAGGCCGGGGGGGGATTTACGAGCCCCTCTATTATTCATCTAAAATCACCGTATGGACAGTAATAAAAGTAAAAGTAGGCAATTCACTTAGTTGATGTGAAAAGGCGTGTACGCTTCTTCTTGGCAACAAATAATTCGATTATCAGATGTTAATGTTTACGAAATATACCAATATTTATGATTGCTGTACAAGCTGAAAGGTGTGCGACCTATATTTTAAAATCAGTGTCCTGCAATAGCCATTGTCCCATATTAGCCCACTATCGCTAAACTTCTGATTTTGTGTGTTTAAAAAAAATTCAAAACTTTTAAGTTCATTTCTATATTATTCAGAAGAAAAAAAAATTTCTCACTGGGCCTCTTAAGAAATCACCGGCCTGGGGGGGGGGGTTCCCACCATTCCCCCCCTCTCGTATGGGCCTGGGTGGAATCATCCATACAGTTGGCCTGGTATGTTGCTTCATATATATTTACCTGAATATCTTTCAACATTTCAAAATGTCGTCGATAAAGTCCAACAATAGAAGTTGTGTTCAAGCAGGCATCGTTCATTATATCATTTTTTGAAAAGTTCAAAGGTCTTTTAAGATGTTCATTATTTTGGAAATCTTCTCGCACAATTCTTCCTCCATGGTCTGCGAATTTACTTGTCTCAGAAATGTGTGTAAAAGCAGAATAGATTCGCACCTGATTTGCTATAAAGAAAATGAACAATCTCTTCGCCATTTTTAACGATCTGGTTTAGGGAGATGTGAGTTCATAAATTATTATTTATTTAGATGATATTAAATGCTGACAGGCTCGGCCCACTTTGTTTGGCCCCCTAGAGACATGTCTGCTCCCAAGATATTTATTCGGGGGGAGGGGGGGGGGGCCGGAGGATTGACAGCCAAGCCAGGACTAACACCTGAAAATGATGATCATGGAAGGTGATGATGATGATGTTGTTGTTGATGATGACGATGATATTGTTGTTGTTGATGCTGATATTGTTGTTGTTGTTGATGATATTGTTGTTGTTGATGATGACGATGATATTGTTGTTGTTGATGATGACGATGATAGTGTTGTTGATGAAGACGATGATATTGTTGTTGTTGTTGTTGTTGATGATGACGATGATATTGTTGTTGTTGTTGATGATGACGATGATATTGTTGTTGTTGTTGATGATGATGACGATGATATTGTTGTTGTTGTTGATGATGACGATGATAGTGTTGTTGTTGTTGATGATGACGATGATATTGTTGTTGTTGTTGATGATGACGATGATATTGTTGTTGTTGTTGATGATGATGATGATATTGTTGTTGTTGTTGATGATGATATTGTTGTTGTTGTTGATGATGATGATGATATTGATGTTGTTGTTGTTGTTGATGATGATGACGATGATATTGTTGTTGTTGTTGTTGATGATGACGATGATAGAGTTGTTGTTGATGATGATGTTGTTGTGGTGATTATGAGTTACACTTTACATTATTACATAAGTTATGCATAGAAAAAATCAAATTTCGGAAGGGGGGGCGAAATTTCGGGGGGACCAATCAATTGCAACAGTTTGATACCGCGATAATAAGATAAATAAATGTAGCTAACGAGGGGAGGAAGCCAGCTCCATTAGATGACGGTACTAGGCCCGTGTAAATACAGAAGGTTTGGTGTTAGGAAGGGCATCTAGCCTTTAAATGATGGGAGAACATCTGCAAAGAGTGAGTTTCTACGCAGTTTCTATGGATACTGTGAGAAGCAAGCTAGGGTTATCATACCAGGAAAGAGTTACAACCAAAAAGATTAGGCACCGAACAAAACGTTGTGGCATGGCAGATAAAGGAAAGCAGCTTCGACCCCAATACAATTGGGTAAAGGTGAAGTTAATAAAAATATCTCTAAACTGCCATCAATGAAACCAAATTTGTTGTTCCACATTTCGTGCATTAAAGTGATATAAAATTCTTTTAGGACAGGATTCTTGAAAACCCTCGAAAAGCGGCAAAAAAACATCAGGAATGCCTAAAATTTGAAACAATTTTTTTTAATTGACTCTAGCATGAAATACAAACATACCAAATTTCAAGTTTCTAGCATTTACCCGTCTTAAGATATCTTCTTTACAGACAGACACACACTCGGGCCAAAGGCTGAAACTCGAGATTTGGCATTGAAAAATCAACATGGAAAATTTCTGCCCATTACAATACTTTCATTTTTATAAGTTGAAGCTGAGAAAATCTTTGTGAGCGTTAGTGAACTCCTCTTTTGACCCCGGTATACATCCCAAAATGAACTTGTATATCTTCATTCGATTTTAACGAAATTTGGTATACATATTTTGGGGGCCCTTACCCCCACCCCCCGAGTGGCCCAATATTCTTGAAAATAATTTTTATCTTTTTAGCGGTTTGTTGTAGAAACGTAAAATTTTAATATGTTATGGCTGGTGATAAGGGATTTTTGATTTAGGGGGCACTGCCCCCCCCGGAACGCAGGGGACTCGATATTTTTTTTTTTGAAAATGACTTTTTAAAATTGGATTAAGATATTTTTTTCTATAAATGACTACAACACAAACGTGAACACCTGATCATCTTGATCCACTAGTAATACAATTACTTATTTAAACAAATCTAAACAAATCAAAAAGTTTACCTTAAAACTAAACTTCAAGAACATCCCTGAAAGTTATAAAAATATGTCGCCGTTGATATTTTGATCTTTTCGAAAATATTTTTTTGTATTCTCAACAGTTTCCGAGATTTTACTGCGAAAATTATAATGAACCACCCTGTATTTTTGAACAATTTTTCAGATACAACGAAGTGCAAAGGGGGGGAGGTCAAATTATTGGATAAAGTCCGAAACAGACTTTATAATCATCCTGTATGGGTATACGCATACCATGGCAAATAGTTTGCTTGTCCTCTGCGATTCACCATCTATACGTCGAACCGCATCGAACACAAATTATAACACATTATTTACAATAAACACTTTGACTTCGGTCCCCCCCCCCAAAATAATCTCCTAATTTATTGACCTCAGTCTCACAACACAACTCTCTGCTGAATGTGTCAAATTCATTTATACAACACTCAGCTTTGCTCTGTGCAATGTTTATAATAACACTAAACTGTTGAGTTACAAATGTTAATGATTTCCTTAATTGCTCTATTGATTGATTTGGGTACAAAGTGAGCGCAGTCAGTCCACGCTGCTATCAACACTATGCTGGAATGATAGAAATGTTCAGCAGTGGAGTAGAGCGAGCTAGCGGTGGTTAGGTGCTCAGTCCAAGTGAGGTGAGCACAGTCAACCCGCGCTGCTATCAACACAATGCTGGAATGAGAGAAATGTTCAGCAGTGGAGTAGAGCGAGCTAGCGGTGGTTAGGTGCTCGGTCCAAGTAAAATGAACGCAGATAATTACATAGGACATCAATGTCGGAGGACCTGGTTTTTTTTTATACATAATTCGCTTAGTTTTAGACACTTCGCCTACTTCTGGAAATAATTCGCCTAGTTTTAGACACTCTTGGATGTCATGTCTGGGAAATTTCAAATGGTCGCCGTTTTGAAACCAAACACGCCGGACGTGAGATTTTTTTTGCAAAGTACTTCCAACTGTATTGTCTTTCTGAAAATTATCACAAGATGGATGTTCGTATTTAAAAAAAAAAAAAAAGTTGGACCCCCTGGAGGCCAGATGGGACCCGCCCCTGAATAATTTGTCACAATATCAGGTGATTTAATTTACGTTCAAAAGATATTTAGGTGGTCTCGGACTTTTGGGACATTTGGTTTAGGAAGATACATAGGTATACAGAAATTACTGATTTTTAAATTTAGAACAATATCAAATATAGGGGCAGTCATTTTTTTAAAAAATAAACTCTCCTTACCATCTGGCACTGTTAGTCGATCAGCTTTCTTGTCAAAAACTTAATTCAATGCCAGTTCTGGGTATCCTGTTTTACTCCAAAATTTTTCAAACTACAAATACGCCACTAAGCTATTAAACAAATGCAAAGAACACCACGAGACCAGTGATCAGTGATGATATCATATTGTCTGGTCGTCAGATTTCAGTAGTACACAACAAATGACATATTGACCATAATTATATTCACACCATATCACAAGGATTAAACATTTGGACCCTAAACAATAATGTAGAGACGCATATATTATGAAAGACCTAACATATTGCAGTTGATAAGAAAAGAGAGGCACATGGCGAGACACAAACAATGGCATACTGAGACATGTGACAATGTTTTGGTTTCATCATTCGAATAAAAGTCATCAACAGTGATGGGTGATAAAACATGCCATATAATATAAACAATAAAAAAAAAATTGTTGCGTCTTTCGGGGTAGACCCAGCAGGGGCAATGCAGACGGGTGTCATCATTTTTTTTTTAAACAAAATTGTGGGAACAAGAAAGAAATGAGTTATAGGTAGGACCAAGTTTAAACTTTGATCACCATCTTTGAAGATCGTTCACTTCTTGATTTCACCTTAGTTGATACCATTCGCCGTTATACCATTCACAGTTTGATCAGCTCAATCTTTAAACTGGTCGCCATCTTTGAAGATCGTTCACTTCTTGCATCCACCTTAGTGGATACCATTCACCGTTTGGTCAGCTCAATCTTTAAACTGGTCGCCATCTTTGAAGATCGTTCACTTCTTGATTCCACCTTAGTGGATACCATTCACAGTTTGATCAGCTCAATCTTTAAACTAGTCGCCATCTTTGAAGATCGTTCACTTCTTGATTCCACCTTAGTGGATACCATTCATCGTTTGGTCAGCTCAACCTTTGAACTGGTCGCCATCTTTGAAGATCGTTCTTTTCTTGATTCCACCTTAGTGGATACCATTCACCGTTTGGTCAGTTCAATCTTTAAACTGGTCGCCATCTTTGAAGATCGTTCTCTTCTCGATTCCACCTTAGTGGATACCATTCACAGTTTGATCAGCTCAACCTTTAAACTGGTCGCCATCTTTGAAGATCGTTCTTTTCTCGATTCCATCTTAGTGGATACCATTCACCGTTTGATCAGCTCAATCTTTAAACTGGTCGCCATCTTTGAAGATCGTTCACTTCTTGAATCCACCTGAGTGGATACCATTCACCGTTTGTAAATAGATAAAATAAAAAATGATAGAATTACTAATAGTTCCATTAATTCTTTTCATTAAGACTTTAATGTTTCTTGTATTCAATAAAAATCTGAATATTTATGCAAAAAATATAGAAGCAATAAATAACATCATCAATACACCAACGGATCATGTTCAAACACAAATAGATAATAAAATACTAAATAGTACAGACAATACAGAAATAATAAGACTGAACAATACCAAAGAATGTAATAATGAGAGTTTGAATAACAGAACATCAACACACGACGGAACTGTTGATAGAATTGAAAGTAATACAAATTTCATGAAGTGGAAAAGAAATATAGAATTCAATGCAAACCATGAAAACCTAACAGAACTAAGAAAAACAGGTGGAACACAAATATGGTTCGTACAAAAAATAACATGCAAAATAACAAACAATTGTAAATTTGTTGATCAAATGAACGTAACCGAAATTAATGACAATTATAATCTGAAAATTGATGAAAATGTTCAAAAATACAATCAAATTAATATAACAGTCAATAAAAATGGCGATTATCTAAATAATAAGCCAATAAGTAAAGCAATAAGTGCTGGAGAAATGAGTACGACATTGTCCAACATTAGATTTGATGAAAATCAGGATGAAGGCTTCAATGCAAACCATGAAAACTTAACAGAACTAAGAAAAACAGTTGAAACACAGATATGGTTTGTACAAAAAATAACATGCAAAATAACAAACAATTGCAAATTTGTTGATCAAATGAACGTAACCGAAATTAATGACAATTATAATCGGAAAATTGATGAAAATGTTCAAAAATATAATCAAATTAATATAACAGTCAATCAAAATGGCGATTATCTAAAGAATAAGCCAGTAAGTAAAACAAAAAGTGCTGGAGAAATGAGTACGATATTGTCCAACATTAGCTTTGATGAAAATCAGGCTGAAGGCTTTATGGGTACAAATAAAGTAAGAAATTTATTTCCAGACCAAATTGAAAAATCAATTCTGGCAGATGATTTCAAAACTTTAAGCAACTTAACTAAAACAAAAGCTAAAACAGAAAAAATTACTAACTGTTATACTATAAGTATCGATGAAAGAAATGAAATTGAAATTGTAAAAACAAATGAAAACTACTCTGTGCCAAATGAAAAAACATCTAAAATTCAAAAACAAGGTTTAAACAAAGGAAACACTAAGTCTGATCTTAGGTATACAAACATGGAACTGATAGAAGTAACAAATTCAAATAAAAAAACAGATATGTATAAAGTGAATAATGAACCAATTGTTAAAAAATATGACTTTGTCAGTTCTAACATCAACATCAATCAAAGGAAGGAAGATAAAAATGAATTAGAAATCAATCAAACAACGAAAATGGTAATGCAGAATGAAATAATTGTGTGTAAAGATAAATTAAATTTGTCCAATAACAAAACAAGCATAAGGGAAATGTTGAATATTAATAATTTAAATGAAACTATTATTCGATCAATCAATGAAGATAGTAAATCTTCAACAGTAATTAAAAAATATAAATCTACACACAAACAGTTTCAGCGCTCGACAATATGCAAGAAGAAAAACGGTAGTTCTCCAAAGCCAAGAAAAAACAAAACGAACGTACGAAAAAATACTGTTACAACATTGGACAATGCAGTTGAAATGGATAAAGAAATTTACAAACAAATCGAAGAATATGAATCGAGAGGCAAATAGAACTCAACACAATCAAAACAAAACAAATCTATTTAAAAATTCAAAAATATTTCAAGCAATAAATCGATTTGTTAAAAAAATCTTTCAGAATTCGTCAATATCATTTCGAAGAAAATCGACACAATCGCAAAGGTTTTATGCTAATCAAAATATAATTTCAAAAACAAGATACGATTTTCGAAAGACTACAAAATATAGTCGAAGATTTTTAAGATTATTACATCGGAGACGCCCAGATTTGTGGAAAACGTTTAGAAAAACAACCCTTGATGTCTTTGCAACGACAGAGCTGAACAAAATGCTTATTCCTGAATATGACAATGAACATAGAAATTACAAGTGGAAGTCATTTACAGCTACATTGGGTTGGTAAGTCAAATCAAGCCCACCCCGTTGTGATGAGGAAATTTTTGAAAAAATAACACACATTTTTTCGCATCTGACAAGGTCCCATATCTTTGGCTTGTTTGGCCCTGTTTGTGTTATCACAAAATTGTTTGAAGTTCGCAGGGGCTCAAATCGATCTCATTTCGTTTTCAGAGAAAAAAAGGCAGCCTGTGTGCCTTATTTGTCATGATTTGATTACTACTCTGGGAAGCATATGAAAATTTAGAAATATACTTTTTAAATACAAAACCCATTTCCCGGTGAAATGTCTCAGCCCATTACGGTAAAAAATATCAAAGAATAGACCGCATCAAAAAAAACCATACTCAAAACCTCCAGGAAAAATAACACATAATATAAACTCTTTGAGAAGTTATTGACATCAACTGGTACCATCGGCGTATATTTACAAGCCCTACAGATAGCTTGGTGCAAAGAGTGAATAGCTAGAATTTTGAATGAAAAATCAGTAAAAGATTACTGGATGATGATGATGATAAAAGCAGATCCGAAGAGAGGGGGGGAATCCCCCCAGGCCCGGGATTTCCTAAGAGTCCCGGTGAGAAAATTATCATAATGAAAATTTTCAAGTTTTTTCTGAATAATAAATAAATCAACGTGAAAGATTTGTGTGTTTGAAAATTTTTCGAACACACAAAATCCAGAAATTTATCGATAGTGGGCTAATACGGGACAATGGCTATTGCGGGACACTGATTTTAGAATATAGTGCGACATTTCAGCTTTTGTACAGCAATCATAAATATTGGTATATTTCGTAAACATAAACATCTCGAAATTGAATTATGTGTTGCCAAGAAGAAGCGTACACGCCTTTTCACATCAACTACGTAAATTGCCTACTTTTACTATTATTACTGCCCATACCGTTATTTTAGAATAAGAATGATAGAGGAGCCCGTAAATTTTACGGGCCCCTGGATAAAAGATCTATTTTATTATTTAACAAAGTAACGAATTTGTGATTTCTGTAAGAGGAAATTTCTGTTATGTTATTTCAAGATTTTCAAGGTCAATTCACATTCTAGTAAGAGAATCATAAATTTCTCTATTCTCCAATGTTTGACTCTTTAATAAATTTTAGT